>PVKE010000792.1:0-122859 GCA_004027555.1 Craseonycteris thonglongyai
GCCTTTTTTAATTTTAGGCTAAAACTTGATCAACGTTTCTGTTAACTAATAACCTGGGAAGCAACAATCTCATAAAACTGGTTTATTCAGCCCAGAAAATTAGGCAATCCATCATGCCTGATTTGTTCCCATCTCCCCCTGCAAATAAGGGAGCTGGAAACTTTAAAACCAATAAGATAATGCACGTTACAAATTCAACGGAGAGAGATGGAGAAACTAAGGTGCCATTGGCACCAGTGCCGGAAAATCTGTCGAGCTTCCAATTATTTGAGCCGATTTTTGTATCACCCAGTTTGTGCCAGCCCGTCGGCACCGAGCCCCCTCCTCCTGTTTTTTCCTTTTTTTCAAACCAGGTCTTAAATCAGAACAAGCTCATCATATCATCCTATGAAAGGCCAACAGGGGATAAGGGACACCAGATGTTATATGAGTTTTCTTTTAGGCTTTCATTTCAGCCTCCCTGCATTCCCCATGTTGCTTTTTACTTGTCAGAAACGAAAATGTGCTTTGATAGATAACAACCCTATTTTCTTCACTGGCTGAGCTTAGAGAATACCATTAAGTATTGATATCTAGGGTGTTTAACTAGGGAATGCAATCACAGCAGTCCTAAAATTGGGGTTCTGTGGCATTATTTCACATGCCAAGAATTTTCAGAAGACTCCAAATTAATTTTGTTTTCCTTAGGAAAACATGTCATAGAGTTTGGCTGTGGGAGATGAAAGGCAGGGAGTCCGAAGCTTCTCCTTAGCTGGATCTCAGCTTCTGCCTGCAGATCTCAGCTTAGGTTCAGAGGTGCAAGCGGCCCTGGGAAGCCATGCAGATGTGAATCTTCAAGATGGAATTATGGCCCCCTCCTGTCAAAGCAAGCTACTGAGCTGGTTTGCACATTGAGAGCTTAGCATTTGTGCAACTTTGGTCTTATTAACAAGGAAGGGAGAACCCAGGGGGTCTTCAATAATCTACCATCACAGAAAGAATCTCCTCGTGCTTGATAATGATAATGCTGATATATGGTAAACTGGAGCAAGTTGATTTGTTCATGAAGTCGGGTTCAAGGCCACTCTATACTAGCCTGTACGAGCTAAACAGTATAGCCACATTATGTGACTTGACTCAGGAGATGAGATCACTCTCCTTTGGCTTCTATTAAAATAATATTAGAATACATACTTTCATAGCCATCGAGTGTGTGGGTTGTAAAGGGATTTTGTACCAACCCTGCTTATAGCCTCCTGGACTATGCGTGGCTAGCGTGTGCTTCGCCTGAGAAGTAGACAAATCAAAGTGCAATGAGAAGAGGTGTTTTCCTATGGTAGCCTTAGGTCATGTAGGTGGAGAAAAACACTTGAATCGTGTTTTATGAGTAAACACTGCTGTTGTTAAATCGAAAGCAGTGTCCCTAACTGGAGGTGATAATCCCCTCTCCTCCAAGTGACATTTAGCGCTGTCTGGAGACATTTTTGATTGTCAGGACTAAGGGTTAGGGAGAGAGGGTTGTTCTTGGCAGCTAGCTGGTAAATATCCTACAAAGCATGAAGCAGCCTCCCCATGATTCAGCCCTGAATTCCAGTCATGGCAAGAGTGAAAGCCCCCGGTGCAAAAGATGAAAATGGGAAAACGAGCACTTGCGAGGCAAATGCTGGGAGAATAGGAGTGAGGTGGGAGTGTGGTTTTGGAGTTGGCCAGACCATCAGTTCAAAAGACTGGGACTCAAGCCCAGCCTGAAGCCTACTCGGTCCTCAGCGATAGGAGTGTACCTAAAAGAACTTCCACGACTTGTCTACCCAGCTTGTAACACTTCTGTGACCAGTGGCTGGGAAGTATTAAAAATTATCTGCTCATATTAAGCTGTATGATCGAAAGGCACTCCAATGCTCAGATTCAACCCTGCAAGTACCCGTGAGCCAGTACTACTAACTGGCACGGGGTGGCTACTAGATACACGTTCATGTGATGAACAAAAGAGTGATTGTATTGTAATTGAATTAATAAACAAACAAGCTATTTCTGAATGTCCACGCTTATAGAGGTTTATGAGTTCCTCTTGGTACTTCAGCCCAGCAGGTGCAGTAGAGTGACGAATACCTTAGGGACACTAAGGGGTGGATGCAAATCTCAGAACCACTGATTCATGGATGACAGGATAGCTCAGCGGGCTGAGTGCTTGCCTTCCAATCCTGAGGGCTGGCTTTGATTCCCAGTCTTGGCCCATGAAAACCCATATGCTGAACTGCAGTGCAACTGGTAACTGCTGGGATGAATCAGCAGTGAAGGTGCTTACCTCCTATGTGAGAGGCCCTGATTCAGTTCCCGTCCTGCATAGCCTCACATCCGTGTGGAATTAAACCATATTACAACTAATGATGTACAAATATGGAGACTGCTCTGGGCCCGCCCCATTTCTCTCTATCTCTCCCCCCACCCCTCCCTCCTTCTCTCAAAACAATAAAAATAAATCTTTAAAAAAAACAAAAAACTTCTGAGACACATAACAGCAGCTGGCCCACCTGTACAATCCTTACTCTGCAGTAGAGGTTGGATGGATTATAAGCAGATGCATATATTTAAGACCTTGAGCATTCCACGCTTTGTGGTCAGCAGCATGTTTAAAAGTATTTGCAAACAAAAATCACATGGATAGTTTATACGTTGTCTTCTTTGCTTATTATCTTCAAAGACTAAGAAGCAAAATTAATTTAGAAACATAAAATAGGTCTAAACATGAAATTGCTAAAATTCAACCTTGTGACCTACAAGAATGGCAGTTTTACATGGTTCAACCCAAATGAAAGAAGTTTTGGAAAAATAAGATAAAACATATACAATGTCCTTGTGCAAATGACATAGAACAATTTTCCTAATTAGGAACCATGGTAATCCACTGTCAGTTTCCACTGATCCATACTTGTGTATGCCAGTATGCAGTTGGAAGTGAGTGCAAAGGATAGGAGAAAAAGCTACCTGGAGACTAGAATAGAAATTCTAGTCCAAAGAGAGATAATCTGCCATGCATAAAGACCTGTTGTGACTAATTAAGGTCAATTCCAGGCTGTTAGAGAGATCCAAGGTTTGGATCCTGAGGTTGAATTAGAAAATTTGGACATAAATTACAGCAACTCTAGCCTCAGGTACAGTATTGAGCATTACTTGGAGAAATCCACCTGAGAACTGTATGCATCAGTGCCTGGCCCTATTTTATGGTGAGACACCCTTGGGCAGAAGCCTGTCATAGAGCAGAATACATTTCCAAAGACCATTTAGGAAACCGTGAATGGCAAATTCAAACCATTTCTCACGATGATTTTTTTCTTTGGCTTCAATGTTAGTTTTCTGTTTGTCCTCTGAGCTTCCTGATGACTTCTTGTCCTCATCTATTCCTTTAAACCTGGAGTTCCTCAGGCATCCATCTTGATCATCTGTTTTTACTGTTGTATTTTTTTTTGTTTTTACTAGAACCAGCTCATGATATGTTTATAGGTTTATTTCTAACTCTATGTTGCATACTAATGACTCCTTAATCGGTTTCTCCATCCTAATGCTTTCCTTAAGCTCCAGACATAAAGAGCCAACATATCAAATTCCTCTAATTCAATATATTTACAACTTAATACCTCTGTCTATATGTCCCTTCCTCACTACCATCAATCTGTTATTTATTATGCTCCTATACTTCCCCCGTTGGCTGTTCGCACGGTCATTTTGTCTACATAACCCCCTAAACCTTTTCAAGTATATCCTTGCTTTTCCATTCCACCACCATTTTTAGCTATACAACCTTAGTTCAGGTTAGTTATTTAACTTCACTAAATCTTCAAATAATTTCTTTCACCTATTTCTGTTTAGCCTCTATTAAATTAATTCTCATGCTATAAAAGCCAGAGCTACTTATCTATGATGCAGATCTAATCGAGCTATATCTCTGCCTAAAGTTATTCATCATAGTCCTAATACCTATATGTTTAATTCAGTTATTTAGTATTGTGTTCAGCACCATATATAATCCGAAAATGACCTTCCCTACTCCCTAATCTTTCACTGCTTCCTACTACTATGGTCATTTCTCCTCATTTCCATTTCCTGCCCTTATCTCAAAAGCTTTCCTCAAAAGTCTTCTCTTGGCTTATTTATTCTTCTGGTCAACTCTTAACCACACTGCAAGTCAGACATCATCTTCTTCTCCATGTAGCATCCACTAAACACTGCGTTTAAACCAAATGCCTCCTCTTCCTGTTTTTCAATAGCCTATCGTACCTTCTCTAAGTTGGTAATATTATGGTGCTCCTCAAACTCACTGAAATGTCATTTCATTAAAATTTTATACTGACTAACAACAAGGGAGAAAAAAAACCAGATTCTGAGTCCAGCCTCATCTCAAACATGGAAGCTTTGCTTTTATCTGTTTTAAACTTGATCACCTAAGTAAGATTTCACTTAATGAAAGTTCTCTGCAGCAACATCAACAAAAACAACAAAATGCACTGAAAATTATGGCCACAGGATAGTGAAATTCTCTGCCTATGACATATTTACAAAGTCTTGGATGTCATGCTTCAAATATAATGCTTAGGAAGAAAAAGGAACTATTGAACTGAACAGATGTGACCCATCAGAAGCACTGAACAATTGGTAGTCGATGGTAGTAGGTAGTAATAATATTTTTCCATGCTAAATATTAAAAACTTAAGTGTTTTTATATTTAGTAACTTTTTTTTACCAAATAGTACATATTTTAGCCTTCTCTCTCTCTCTCTCTCTCTCTCTCTCTCTCTATATATATATATATATATATATATAAAACAAGGACTTTTTTAAAAGTTTTTATTTATTTATTTTTATTAATTTTTTTTTGAGAGAGAGAGAGAGAGAGAGATACAGAGACACAGACAGAGAGCTGAGCTGGGGGCACTCCCTAGTTCAGCACATGGGTCCGCACGGGCCAGAGCCAGGATTTGATCCTTAGTCCCCGGCACTGCAAAGTGAGCGCTTAACCCACTGAGCCATCCCGGCTTCCCCCCCTTTTTTTTTTTAAGATTTATTTTTATTGATTTTTGACAGACAGAGAGACAGATGGAGAGAGATGGAGAGAAGGGGGAGGGCCCAGAGCCGTCTCCACAGTTGCACGTCATCAGTTTTCACCATGGTTTCGTTCCACACAGGTGGGCGGGGGCCGCACAGGGCAGGAGCTGGGCTGGGGGCCTCCCGCATGGGAAGTTCACCCCAGTTCAGCATATGGGTCCACACGGGCTGGGGCCAGGATTCGATCCTCAGTCCCCGGGGCTGCAAAGCGAGCGCTTAACCCACTGAGCCATCCCGGCTTCCCCTGAACAAAGACTTCTTGACCTCACTCTATTCAGGTTCCTCTGAGCCCTTTGCTGAACTAGACCTGACCTTGGCTTTGCTCTCTGTCATCGTAGAACTTAGTTGAGCAAGAATACTGCTAAATTGTTCTAGAGAAAGTCTCACGACCTTGAAATCATACCACCCCACTTCAGCGAAAATTCTGCTGAGTACATCTAACACGTCTCTCCCTTACTCCTAATGTCTCCTCAGTAGTTTTTCATCCACTGACCTGCGTTACACATCCCCGCCTGTTCTTCCTGGAGTCGGGGTCAAGTCCAATCTCTCTGTCACACTATAAGATCCCACTGCAGTGGTCCCTACATCCAACATGATGCCCCCACCTCCAATAAAATCTGCTTTACCATTCTTTAACGAGTGTCATGGGAAAATGTTTTCTCTACTTGTTAGTACAATTTTTTTTTTTACTTAACATAATATACATGTTTATACTGATACATGCACTTATAATCTGCCTATAAAAAGCACATCTTTACCTGAAATTGCATAAAGATGCTGAATCTTACAATTCTACCTTCCCTATTTGCATTTGGAGTAAGAATTTTATCATGTGTTCACAAAGCCACATTGTTTGTTTGTTTTTTTATTTATTTTTAAATTTTATTTCATTAGTAAATTTATTGAGGTGACATTGGTTAATAAAGTTATAAAGGTTTCAAAGGTACAATTCTGTAGTATATTATCTATGTGTTGTATTGTGTGCTCACCACCCAGAGTCAGTTCTCCTTCCGTTACCATATATTTGACCCCCTCCCCCTCTACCCTCCCCTCCTCCCATTGTTAAAAGTGGTTTGCGAGTGCTACAGTACATGAGAATTACACAATTATCTATTGTCATCAGAATAGGTGTGAAGGGTTATGGAAGTTTTCTGTCTTTACACCCACACCGAGTCCACCACATGGGTGTCAATGAACAAATCAGTCATCGACAGGGAGTGGGAGATTGATTGATTGCACAACCTGAGCTGTTCTAATATGGAAGTGTCACCACTGGGCAGGAAGACAATGACTTGGAAGCAAGCTGAGACCGGCATTCCAACAATGTCTGTGCATTTTCATAAAGGGAATCTGAGACAACAGCTGTTTACATACAAGGCTAAGTAGGCCATGCCTCAAATTATGAAGAACTGACAAGTAATTTACAAGTTAAATCATAAACATATAAAAATTCAGGGCCTTGTGGTCTAAGACACAAACAAACAAAAAAATTGTCCCTGTCTGAGCAGGCGATGTTGAACGAGAATATCTGTGATATCAAAACTCATCATCTTAAAATAGAATTCAGGAAAAAATTAAATGGATTTTTAAAAATCAGTTAACATAATGTATTACTTATTAAATTCTTTCATAGAGCAAATAGAAGACTAATTTCTCTGGAGCCATTCATGCCCCCAAAAGTTATAATTAAAGACACAAATTGAATGATTTTAATAATGATGAACGCTCACCTTTTTAGTGCTTAGATGTGGTAATATGAGAGTCACAGAAAAACTCCATGGTTCATTTTCATTTAACCTTTTCTCCTGGGATTTAGAAGGGTGTTTTCCTCATTTATTTATTTATGCACATTAAAACACTATCAGGAGTTGAGTGGCTGGTTTTGTAAAGAGAGTATTTTTATCAACTACTCAATTAAATATAGAGTGGCCTTGAGACTGTAGAAGGATTTCTGAATTTTTTAGAGGGCGCCTTGGCCTTTTTACTTCTACATATCTTTCCAGTCATACTGGGATATGCCAAAAACCAGGATTTACACAGATGTTGGCACAATGCCTCTGTTGTTTTCTTTTTCACAGAACCCAGTGAGTGATCATTGATACCTTCACGACAGCGTGTATCACGTAAAAGTGAAATCCAAATTATCCTTAAAAGATAGTGACAACATGCAGCATTCAAACTGCCTGGAAAATAAGCAACCTCAACAAACTGGTGGCTTGGGATCTTTGTATTCTTGTATCATTTAGGAAAATCCTATTACGGCCTTAGCCACAGACACATCCCTGGTGTGCAAAATAGAGGCAGTTCATAAAACACACAGCATTTGCAGCCAGAAAATAGGGCAACCTATTGCTTTCTGTAGATGGCTGTTACACCCCAGTTCCCATCAATAGAACATAATCTCATTGCAGCAGGCGATATTTGGTATCAATGAAACACGAGTCATTTTAGATGTGTACAGACTTCTCCTACCTAAAGGACAAACCTATTTTGTATTTCTGCAATGACCAGTGTCTTTATACAATGAGGTGGCAAAACAAAAGTGTACAGTAGTAAAACACAAGTATTCAGAGAACCATGTCCTTTCTTCTTTTCTCTTCAATCTCTCTCTCTCTCTCTCTCTCTCTCTCTCTCTCTCTCTCTCTCTCTCTCTCTCTCGCTCTCTCATAAACTGTCAATTCTCCAAATGCCATTATGAAATGATCTGAGTCATGGTTTCAGCTATATAATTAATCGTCCCATCAGCGGATGCCAAATTAGATGTCTGCTTCCATAATGCCTTCTCACTGCACCAACAGGGACATCTCTGTACATTTGATACTTGATCGGGATCATCCCCCAAAAGTGTGAAACAGATGCCAAATTCCCAAAAGCTGTGTGTGTCTGATATTACGTAGGCTACACACCCAAAATGGCCAGTCTCCACCCATGCAACATAAAATATATTTCGCTGTGCTGCTATCACAATGATTAAAATATAATAAGCTAATGAGATTACAATAGCTGATTGTGAACAAGACCGATTGTGTTAATTGGAAGCTCCTGAATGGCAATTTTAGCTGCTGCTGGGTTTTGAAATATAATCAGTTTTACTCCATTTTATCTGATTTCTTAATGAAGCTTGCCCTGAGCAATTGTTCTATGTGTTCTTGAGCAAACAGCGTGTGTCATAACTGCCGACATTAATTTCGATTACTTTAGTTAAAATAAATAGTTGTACTTGGGTGGCTTTCAGAAAATACATCATAGACGTAACGCTGGAACACAAACAGCGCTTCGTTTTTTGCTTTAACTACATTTTGTATGAGGCATTTTAACCAGATCTGTCCCAGGGTCTAACTGCACACATCTAGAGAGCTACTCTTTGTTGTTTTGTAATATTTCTCTCCTACCAGTTGAGGAATGAAGGTACGATTTGCACAGAAGAGAAGGTAACTGGTATCAAATCTATCTTGTGCACAAGACCAGGAGAAAAAAAAAAGTTGTGTAAATGTTTAGGGAGAATTTCTAGCCACAAGACTTTGCGTTGACAGCACACAGATCATACCATCAATACCAACCACCAAATTAATGGCTGAGAGTGCAGGAGAGCGAGCACTCACGTTATTTGTTTTCACAGCAGATTAATATACATTGAATGGCTCCTCTGAGCGTCTTAAGTGCATTGGAAGACGGCCATGCTGCGCAGTCAGCTTTAAGGCACTGGAAACTCGAAGGGAAAGTAAAGTTTGGGGAAACCCCAAATGCCATTTACACAAGCTACAGAAACGTCTTTCATCCTTTCGATTTTTTCATTCGGCCTTTCAACATCTGCAATTAGGGTTGTGTATTTAGATTATTTAATGCCTGTGAGGTTAAGTGGGTTTTTACAGAAACACATGAGGAAATGGGATAAATCTTTTTTTTTTTTTAATTCAGGTTTTTTTGTCTCCTTTCATCAAGCTCAGAACCTCAATTTTTCCTGGTATTTTAAGGGAAGTTTTTAAAAGCTGATGAGGAATTTGAGGCCCAGAGAGGTAAAATGACTTACCCAGGGCCTACAGCAAAACCGTCTTAGAACAGTAGGGGCTGGGAGTCTAACCTCTCTGCTGAAAGGCTCACCTAACCTCACGGCCCCGACCCCGACCCTGGTCCCCAGCTCCCCAGATACCAGGTAAACACTTAGGTCCTACATCTTTTTTCTTTTCTTTGTTTTTCATGTTTATGATTTATTATTATTATTTTTTTAAGATTTATTTTTATTGTTTTCGACAGAGAATAAGAGAGAGAGAGAGATACAGAGACAGAGACAGACAGAAGCGAGAGGGCCCAGAACAGTCTCCATAGTTGCACGTCATTGGTTTTTCCACATAGTTTCATTCCACAGGTGGGCGCGGGGCTGCACAGGGCAGGAACTGGGCCGGGGTCTCACCTCAGTGAGAATCAAATTGGGGGCACTTCCCAGTCAGCATATGGGTCCGCACGAGGCTGTGGCCAGGACTCGATCCTCGGTCCCCAGGGCTGCAAAGTGAGTGCCCAACCCACTGAGCCATCCTGGCTTCCTCTATTATTTATTATTATTCTTAATTTCAGGTGTAAAAACACAATATAATGATTAGACATTTACACACCTCACAAAGTGATAACTCCAATAAGTCTACTCCCCATGTGGCACTGTGCATAGTTATTAACATTACAATAGCAATGACTATATTCCCTATGACAAGCTTGTCCAAGCAGGGCCCCATGGGCCACATGCCATCCCGGGCAGCTTTGAATGCGGCCCAATACAAATTCTTAAACTCTCTTAAAATGTTATGAGATTGTTTTTGTGACTTTTTTTCTTTCTAAAGCTCATCAGCTATCATTAGTATTAGTATATTTTATATGTGGCTGAAGATCATTCTTCTTCTTACGTTGTGGCCCAAGGAAGCCACAAGGTGGGACGCCCCTGCCTACGCTGTACTTCGCATCCCTGTGACTATCCTGTAGCTGCCCATTTGTACTTTAATCCCCTCACCTTTCTCCCCCAGCCTGGCAACTCCCCTCCCAACTAGTAACCCTCAGTGTGTTCTCTCTAGTTATGAGTCTGTTTCTGTTTTCTTTGTTCATTTATTCTGTTCTTTGGATTCCACAGATAAGTGTGGTATTTGTCTTTCTCGGTCTGGTATTGCTGGGCCATTGGTAGTCCTATTATTAATTTTTGAGAAACTACGAAACTGTTTTCCATAGTGGCTGCACCAACAAATTGCAATCCTACCAACAGTGCACAAGAGTTCCCTTTTTCTTCACATCCTCACCAACACTTATTTGTTGATTCTTGATGATGGCCATTTAAACAGGGGTGGTTCCCCTACCCCTTTCATTAGGGATATATAAGCATAGTTTTAATTGTGAGATATTATAGATACACTTGTTATCTTTAAACTGCATTTTCCCATTTTACACAAGGTCAGTGTACACTATTGCTCTCCCTGCCCTGGGTCTTCACTCAGCTGCTTCTTCTCTGGTAAAAGATGCCATGGGTGATGAAGTCACCTTTAAAAAAGGATAAAAAGAAGAAGAGATATAGAACATTTTTTATAAATGTTAAGTAGTGACATCAAACATAATTTGACTTTCTTTCTAAAATGCTCCACTCTTGCCCCTCTCCTAGTTAGTCATTGCCCTAAGGCACCTTGAGTGCTCAACCCACGTGACCCACTTCAGCCCCCAACACCTGCCACACGTGTCCTGGTATCAGAACATAAGTGGGTTAAGAATTAAACCAACCAGACTTTTCCTCTTCCATCTATTTGCATGTTTTAAGATCAACTCTAGGTTATTCAAAAAATACAGCTAAATAGCTAAATGATTTGAACTGCGTTCTCCTCCAAAGCACATATCAAATTATAAAATAGAATATTGAAGATGTTTTTCTTCCCACTAAATACCAGAAGGAGTTTAATGAGAACGCACAGATTTCTTTACCATTTTTCCAAGTAGAAATAATGCAATATTGCATCTCTGATTTCAGCTGGTGGGAGAATAGCATTAGTAGCTCCTCCCAATGAGAGAGAGTCAGATTTCATATGCCAAAATGCATTTTCAAAGTCAGCTATCAATTTAGGGGTTGTGAAAGGGAAGAATAATTGAAGTATTCCAAGACCTCTACAAGTAGATGAAGAGAATGTGCTAAACACCTACAGTTTCAGCTTTGCCACAAATAAGTGGTATGATCCAAAGCCAGTCATTAAATCTATGAAACTCAAATTTCTCAAAAGGAAAACAAGAGTGATGTCTCCCATGTCTCTCCTTTAACATTAACAATCTATTATTTTATGCAAAGTCAAATTCTTATCTACCACCAGAATGTCACTGAGCAATGTTTAAAGACTCTCCACTTCCATAAATATATATAAGTAAGTTTTCAATATATCCATATTAAAAAAAAATAACGCTACTTCCTGGCATTGTGGAGGAATATAGCATGTGATCAGTGACTCAGGATCATGGATTGGGTGCCACGTAGAGACACAGGCCACGCCCACACTGCTCCAGCAGTGGAGAGGATGGCGTGGGAAGAAAGGCCATTTTATGGGTACAAGGAATCAAAAGGGATCTAGAATAAAATTGATTTTTTTGTTTGGACCATGTGTGTCCTGTTTCTCACATGCTTTAAAACTTTTTTAAAATACATTTTAATGTTAAAATAGTATATGCTCATTGTATTAAAAAGTAAGAAATTCAGAAGAGTAGAGAATACAATATGAAAATTCTCTGCTCATCTTCTCTACATTTGCATGCCCAGAGTGGCCATTCTTAAGAGTTGATATAGTAGCAGTACACTTCTTTTATTCTATGAAACACACAAACACATGCACACACATGGAAAGAGAGAAACAGAGTTTAATGTTTTTAAAGATTTAATGTTTTTCACAGAGACACAGAGAGACAGAGACAGAGAGAGACAGGGAGAAGGGGGAGGGCCCAGAGCAGTCTCCATAGTTGTACATCATCAGCTTTCGACATGGTTTTGTTCCACACAGGTGGGTGGGGGCTGTGCAGGGTGGGAACCAAGCTGGGGGCCTGCTGCATGGGAGGTATGTCCCCTTGAGCCAAGGGCTGAACAGGGGGGTGAGAACTAAACTGGGGGCCTCCTGCATGGGAGGAGGCCCAGTTCAGCATATGGGTCCACATGAGCCGGGGCTGGGATTCGATCCTTGGTCCCCGGGGTTGCAAAGTGAGCACTTACCCCACTGAGCCATCCTGGCTTTTCCTAATTTTAATGTGATTTGTCATACTACATAATGTTTAGCAACGTATTTTTACTTAATATATTATCAACATTCTTTAATGACAGTGCATTTAGATTTTGATCATAAAAAAAAAATATATATATATATATATATATATATATATATTTTATAATATTGTATTCAACGGATAAATTGACAATTATTAACCATTCCTGTGTTAATGGTTATCTGCTTTGTTTCTAATATTGTGTATTATCCAATACACACAATGTGCCTGCACATTCACTTCCTATACACTTAAGGACATATCTGTGGGTCAATACCAGTTCCTAGAGCAGGAGTTGTGTGGTTAACGAGGGGACACTTTAAATATTATTACACACTGAGGACTTACTCCCCGAAACTTAGTGTGCCTGTTTATATTATGTCCCTCTTCAAAACTGAATGTTAGAAATCTTATTGTATTATGGTGAGCAGAGTACTGGTTTTCACTACTTTATTATTTTAGACTTATTTGCCTGGATTTTTATATTTATTTTATTCCGAAACACTTTGTGTTGACATTATACATTAAATTATCATAATACATACTATTATAATTATTAAAATTTTACATAAATGCTGCTATTTTATGCATTAACATATATACAGCCACATTGGTGAAATATCTCCTATTTTCTTCTTTATTATTGTCACACATAGAGAATATATAAGATTGCTGAGGACAGTTGGCAGGCTTTTCATATTTACTCAGTGTGTTAGATGCAAATCCAATTTGGAAATATCTCACTAAGAATAAGATTTCTTACCTGAGTAACTCCTGTTTAAGTTGCTTTTATTATAGCTGGATACATTATGGATTATTTACTTAATTTACTTTTGCTCTGGATCTCATATTTGTCTTTACATTCACTTGTCATTGTTGTAGTTGTGAAGGTTAAGATTTTCTTGTTTATATGTGTATAAATTTGGATCCTTTTGTGAAAAAAGATATAAAAATATATGTACATTCAAATACTTCAGTACAAAGAACAAAATATATTTCTTCATTGATGACACAGAAAACAAAAGTGTAGATTTGCAGTATGGCATAAATACAGTAAGTTGAATTCCCTGGGTGACTGGCTTATTGAAGCATTTTAGTGAATAAAATTAAAAAAGAAAAATAATACAGCAAGTGAGAGAGGTATGATTTGAATTCAGTTCTACTTCACTTTAAAGTCCCTAAATATACCCATGTTTTATAATATTTTATAAAAGAAATAAAATATTTTTGTAACTTTGATATCTTTAAAAAATAGAATAAATTAATTTTTCTGAGCCCTTATATTTCTGTGGAAAATGAACAGGCCTTGCAAGGAGAATTTTGCTTATGCTAATTAAAATTACACATTGTGAATAATAAAATATGCAAATTATATTTAAATAATTCTATTAGCTACGTGTTAATCTAGTTTGAACATGTCTTTGCCAATGATCTACGGCAACTTAAGTACCATTCTTTCTGAAAAGGGGAGATAACTCAATATTTCATGTTCAAGTACTTTAAGTCCCTTCTTATTTACATCAGAATGAACACTGGAGTCTAAGTACATTCATTTAACGTTCTAGACCTTGCAAAACCTTGCTGTCATCCATTTGTTCAATAAATATTTACTAAGTGCTTACTATGTACCAAACTCTAGTCTAATAATTGGGAGTACAGCGATAATTTAAAAAATACAAAAAACAATGCCTTCTGAACGATTACTTTCTGGTCACCCTCTTTTCTCTACAGATTGCCAGCTCTGTGAGGGCGATGACTTCATTTATTGTTCCTTTGTGTCTATCTACACCTTCTAATATGGTGCTCCATATAATATGCACCCCAAATGTTTATTTTTAAGATCTATTTTATTGTTTTTGACTGAGACAGAGACTGAGAGAGACGGGGGAGGGCCCAGAGCAGTCTCCACAGTTGGAAGTCGTCAGTTTTGGACAAAGTTTCATTCCACACAGGTGGGCAGGGGCCTCAAAGGGAGGAAGCTGAGCTGGTGGCTTCCCGCATGTGAGGCACGCCCCCTTGAGCCAGGGTCCAAACCGGAAGGTGAGAACCAAACTGGGAGCCTCCCGCATGGGAAGCACACTCCAGTTCCGCATATGGGTCTGCACAGCTGGAGCTGGGATTCAATCCTCGTTTCCTGGGGCTGCAAAGTGAGTGCTTAACCAGTTGAGCCATCCTGGCTTCTCCGTCCAAATGTTTTTTGCATAAATAGAAATTTATAAGAATATGCAATCTTGGAGCTAGAGAGCCTTTGCCTCCTTGTGTGATTGTATAAGGGCTCTACTATAAAATACTTCCAGGAAACGTAGAAAAAATTTCTCTTGGAGATACATAATGCACATTTATGTAGGAAAGACCTTTAGAATTCCTATGATCAGGAAATTCCTAACATTTCTTAAACAATTTTTATCACAGAACTATTTGGGGGGAATAACACATTGATATTCTTTAATCTCTTGGTACATATTGTATTGGATATTGATAGAAATGTACTTCTTACATTTAATTGCAAGGCAACTACTTCCCATTAAATAGCCAATAGAGTTTGAAAAGTAACACCTTGTCCAATTCCTTGGTCAATTAGAAATTTGTATAAGAATGGTAATATGTTATTCTGTGACTTTAGAGGTGAGAGATGGATGAGCTATCTTTCCATTTTTGCTCGCATTTCTTACTGACATTCTATGGGACTTAAATTCATGCGAGGAAGTAGTCATGGGATAATCTCACTATTGCAACTTCCTTTCATTTGTTCCTTGGCTCAGCAGTTTGATCAGCTTCCTCTTGATTATTCTCTTTTTGTATTAGAAGAAGTTTGTCTTCTCTGTATAGACCCATGTTATGTGGCATTTCATCACCTCCCCAATGCAACCTTTAACTTATGATGGATCAAGTGCTTGTAAAGCAAAGCAGATTTAACACTTCTCAGATTACAAATGCAGGACTTTAAATGTAAAACAGCCCAGTATGCAGAAAGTTTATGTCATAATTAGGAATGGAGAGCAAAGCCTTCCTAAGCCTATTCTCAATTACCGACCATTCCTTCAAAGAAGAAATCTGGAGTCAGGCTTAGCAGAGCATTTTTCTAGCCAAATGATTATCAATATACACCTGCACTGTTAAAAGATAAAGTCCCTAAAAAGCCCATTTTCTTCTCTCTCTCTCTCTCTCTCTCTCTCCTTTTGGTACACCAGATGTTTGGCTTTTTATTTGTTGAAGAATGCATTGAGTTCCCATATGTCTTTTAAAAAAAAATCATAGTTTTTAAAAATAAAGCTCTCTTTCTAAATGGCAGTTGGCCATAGATAAAAACCAACATGTGTTGTGACTCAGAATTTCTGTTGCTGTGGTTACATTTCTGTGATTTATTTGTAAAGTACTTAATATACACATTCTTGATTGTCCCCTTCACTTTAAAGGAAAGATGGGTTATGGCTGTTTTCTGACTTATGTAAGAAATGGAGTTCATGTGGAAACTGAATGGTCAATCAACTGGTCAATGACACAGCTGAGATTAGCACTCCAAAATCTCTTGTCGCTTACTGTATCCATTTCACTTCACTTTGAGCAATACAGGTCTCAACTCACTATATCTCCCATTTCCTACTCTCATCGATCTGTTATATCTGAATGTGCAATGCCTTTAAGATTGCTTAATTCACTCAATGAACTATTCCAATTTTGGGAAAATGAGGGATTTCTTGTGTGAGTTTTTCTCTTTCCTGTTTTAAAAGATCTTCTGCTCTAAAATCATAGTTCCTTCCTCCAGGTGTAACATAGATCTTTAGGAAGTGAGGTTTTTTCTAGTGCCATAGACTTCCTTTATCAGAAAAAAAAAAAGGCAGGGGTGGGTGAGGAAGACAGAAAGAAAGAAATAAAAATGAATAAACATTATTAATCAAGGAAAGCTTAGAGAAAACAACCCAAGTTATAAAGTCAAGTTATAATTAAAACCTGTGCATACAGGAGAAGATGGCTCCTAGTATGTAACTATTCTGAATCAATGTGTGTTGTTGAAAAATAGCAAATTTGGAGTTAACCATTTTCTTCATCATCAGAAGCTGCTGTTCCTACCATGCATACCAGCAATTCCACCTCCAAAGCTTTGATCAATATAACCCTTTAAACTTATACGAAACCTTTAAGGGCTTAGTAACACAATATACTGGTGCCAGTCTTGGCAAATCTACCTAGAAAACATATCTCTAGTTCATTATTATCTTACCTAGAGCTTTTTTCCTCAAATTAGAGTTATTAAATTATAGTTTTCCTAGGATGTAATAAATGTTCTAGTAACACAATTCAGATACCATTAGGCAACCTTTGATTTCTCCTCAAAGTGTCTAACACATACTTTACATGTAGTTGAAGTTTAATATTTAAATAAATGTTAGGAAGTGTGAATGTTCATTGTCACCATCTTACCATTAAAAAAATTAATATTATTTAGGGTTAGCTAATGCAATTAAGCAAGGGAAATAAATGACATAAGATAGAAAGGTAGAGGTATAACTTATTATTATTAATATTATTCAAATAATTTATGTACTTAGAAAAATCAGTAGAAACAGCTAAAAATTGGGAAAAAAAGAGATTCTAATTAGGTTAAAAAAGTTAATTTTAAAAATCAATAACCTTCCTAAAAACAAAACAAGACAGAAGTTAGGAATATAATAGATAAAGAAAATTATATACATGTACATATGTATGAATATTATCCATCCATAAAAAAAGATAATCTGCCATTTGAGATAATGTGAATGAAATTTGAGGGCATTGTGCTAAGTGAAATAAACTAGACAGAGAAAGAAAAATATCATATATGTTAATTAATATTTTGAATGTAAAAATGTTGACTTCATAGAAGCAGAGGGTAGAATGGTAGTTGCCAAGGGCTGAAACATTAAGGAAATGGTGTTGATTATAGGGCATAAATTTCACTTATAATACAAGTAAGTCCATGGTTACTATAGTTAACAATATTGCACTGTATTCTTGAAATTTGCTGAGAGTAAATCTTGTGTTCACACCACACCTAAAAAGGTAACTGAGTTGATCAATGTGTTAATAAACTTGTTTTTGGTAATCTCTTCCCAATGTATATGTACATCAAATCATCATATTGTGCGTGTTACATATATACAATGTTATTTGTCAAACCTTAATAAAGCTGGGAAAAGCACATTTGATGAAAATATTCAATTCATAACAGCAGCAAAAAAATAAAGTGCCTTGATATAAATTTAGCAAAAATATACAGTTTCTATATAAAGAATGTTTATAATTTTACTGAAAACATTTAAAAATTTTGAATAAGGAAAACACCTATTTAATCTTGTGAAGTAGACTAAATTGTAACACAAATGGTTCTCTGTAATTAATCTACACAAGTAATTAATCAATAAAAATAATGATTATCTTGACACAAGTTTAGTTATTCTGAAATAAATGTTTAAAAGTAGACAAATAAAATTTGCAAAAAATTCTGGGCCTAAAAGATACAATAGGGTATAATAGTTACAAACATTTAGTATGAAATAGATCAATGGAACATAATAAACTTTAATAATACACCCCAACAAATATAGTGGTTTATGATAAAGGTGCTAGTCATATCACTCAAGAAGAGTATATGGTGTCATATGTCACCTTAAAAAAATACATATCTTTTTCCCATTACTCAAAGTCTAGGCACATTAATGATTAAACATAATAATAAAACCATAAATTTGCAGAATAAAAAATAAGAGAGTTTTTATATTTTGTTATTCCAAAGATGTGGAATCTTTTTATAAATGATACAAAAATCCAGAAATTATTTTTTTTAATGTTTTAAAATCTGAATACATAAACATTTTATTAAGAAAATCTGCAGTGGAAAAAACACACAAGGTTAAAAACAAATAGCAATTTTTGTAAATACACATATTGATATCCAATGTTGACTTGGGAGAAATTCTACAAATGATGAAGACAAAAGTAGGGACACTGTGCCTTCTAAAGTTTATGCTTAGTCGAAACAAAATATAAACATAAAGGTACAGGATTCTTAAAACATTTGAAACACTTTTTGTACTTAGGATAAATGTTCACCACTCTATCATTCACATTCTTTCACTACCCAATATTTGTGTAATAGTGTGTATATATATATATGTGTGTGTGTGTGTACGTGCTCACACATGTAGGTGCATGAGTATACAGGGAAAGAACAGACTAAAATATTACATATAATTCCAGTTATTCATAATATTTTTCTCTAATTTCTACAAATTCATTGATTTTTGTCACCATGATTCCTTTCAATTATTAAACTTAAAACAAACAAACTGATTCACCTCTGCCTTTGAAGTTCTTACTGTTACGTTGTGTTGTATATTCCGTATCATCTTGCACTATACATTGCCAACCAGGGATTTGGTTGATGAGTTAACTTATTTCCCTTGTTCAATCAGTTTGAAATTTTCCAATCCAAAAGTAGCTAATTAATCTTTTCAGACTTTCATTCTAATCATAAATTCACTCTCAGAATCAAGATATCATAAATCAATTACTCTTATTTTTATAATTATCACTGGCTTTTAAAAGAATTGAAGTTTGCGTTAACTAGGAAAAGCTGTACAGTACAACACGATGAGAAAAGAAGGCCTTTAGATTTATTTAGTAATTCAGCAATGTTATGCCCTTAATTTGAATTCATTTTTAACCATCTTTTCATAAGAAAAGCTGTGTACTTTGTATATTGATAATTACAGTTCTAAGCTTATATGAACATTTAGAATAGTGAATTAGTTACCTCGAATTTTACTTAGCAATTCTCGGAAATGTGTTTTTAAGTATTATTATATATTTTTAAGATTTATTTTATTGTTTTTTGAGAGAGAGAAAGGGGGAGGGCCCAGATCGGTCTCCACAGCTGCATGTCATTAGTTGGGATAGAGTTTTATTCTACCAGGTGGGTGTGGGGCTGCGCTGGGCAGGAACCAAGCCGGGGGCCTCCTGCATGGGAGGTGAGAACCCTCACCACCATCCCGGCGGTTACCGGTTGTTCCATAGCCCAGCACAGGGGTTTGCATGAACTGGGGCTGGGGCTTGATCCTCAGACCTCAAGGCAAGGCAAGCATTCAACCCATTGAGCTATTCCAGCATCCCATTAACTATTATTTTTAAAAATTACTTATTTTTTTAGTTACAGTTCACATTCAATATTATTTTATATTACTTTCAGGTGCACAGCATAATGGTTAGACATTTATATAATTTATGCAGTGATTTCCCAATTAGCCTACTGCGCACCTGGCATTATACATAGTTGTTGCAACATTATTAACTATATTCCCTATGCTGTACTTTACCGCCCTGTGACTATTTGTAACTACCAATTTGTATCTCTTAATCCCTTCCCCTTTCTTACCCAATTCCACAACCCTCTTCTCATCTAGCACCCATCAGTTTGTTCTCGGTATCTATGAATCTGTTTCTATTTTGTTTGTTTATTTTGTTCTTTAAATTCCACATTTAAGTGAGCTAATACGGTATTTGTCTTTCTCTGTCTGATTTATTTCACACAGCGTGATATCCTTTGGGCCCATCCATGTTGTTGCCAATGGCAAGATTCCAATTCTTTTTTATGGCAGAGTAATAGTCCATTGTCGCTCTAGGTTTAACTTTTGGAGGAACCTCCAAATCATTTTTCACAGTGGTTCCACCAATTTGTAATCCCCACAAAAGTACAGGAGGTTTTCTTTCTCAAACACTTTCTCGCCAACACTTATTGTTTATTAATTTATTGATGGTGACCTTCTCCTAGGTGTGAAGTGATTCCTGCTCATGTTTGATCTCAGTAGAGTTAAAAGTGATTCAATAAAAATTCCCTGAATTAGATTGAACAATGAATAAGGACATTTTTTTTCCTGATGATTCCTTATGTTGAAATCCTGCTATTGACTGAATACTGATTCCTATGTGCTGATGTTAAAGTACCATTTCTTGCCATGGCGTGGTGTGGGCATCTCAAAAATGACTCCCTCAAGTTCTAATTCAATATGTAGTGTTTTGCTTTATGTAGTTCTCTCTTTTTTAAGCACCTTCTGTGACTAAGCACAATGCCAGGTACATTACATATTTTAATATTATGATTCTCCCAACAGCCATATGACTTGAAGAATATCCCATTTTACTGATACAAAAACTGAGGCCCAGAAAAGTGTATTTGTTCCCCTAAGATTGCCTATTTGATGTAGGGGAGAGCCAGAATATGATCCTAAATCTATCTCATGTGTATTTGTTCCAATATATTAGTTGCCAAGAATTGCAATCTCAATTGAATTACATTTCCACAAGAAGGTTATGTGAGATGTTGTCTTATTTTTTGGATGGATTTAAATGTAGACTTCTTGCAAACCCTCAACTCTGATTAGTGCCAAGCAAGTTGACCGCGACACTCTTAACCACAGACAAGATCTGAAGCCATGGCTCAATAACAACAATAAAAAGAACTCTTCATCTCCACATGACCACTGTCTCATCTGACTCAGATCCTGTCCCCTGACCTCCTCACTTCATTAAGAGACCCCAGTACCTACTGTAAAGAAAGGGACTCAAGCACGCCTGGCATACTGTACATCAACAGAGTTTTGATATATCGAAAATACTGTTGTGGGATTCATCATTTGGTAAATCCTCCACCGTCTGCAGTTTTACAGAGCCATTTAATTAGCAATTTTATAACCTCCTCTCTTCTCATTAAATTAATTAATAATTAAGTTCAAATATAGGCATCTTTAATGTCATAATTATATTTCAGCTTTATGGTCACCGCAGTTTAGCTCATTAGAAGAGGCACTCATAAACCAAATAACTGTTTAGTGGCTAAAGCATGTCTATCATTACCACCCGGCTGTTTGTTTCTGGTTAGTATTTTAAAGTTCTCTGTTACTTTAGTTGCACTACTATTCTGTGGAAAGGAATTTCAGTCTTTCTCCTCTGCAAACATAAAAGAACACTTCTACAAACCACATCTACAAATGACTGATAACACAGGTATGACATCATTCTAAGGTCCCCTCATCTTTTACGATGTCTCCCTGGAATATTATTGTAATATTAGCCTTCACTGCACCTTCTCATTGGATCACGTTCTCCCACCTTTACACTTGGCACTAAGTACAAAATAACCAGGTCAAAGACACATGAGTAATGTCCTCCTGTTGACTTTATGATCTACTAAGTCAGTTATGGAGCTTCGCACAATATGGTAGGTTGTACATTACTTTGGATAGAGTGGATTTATTTCAGTCATTATCGCTGATTAAACCAGCTTACTCGAAGAGGCAAAACAAAACTTGCCTTTGAAATTGTCCTTATTTAATTTTTTCGCCTTCACATAACCCAGGACAGTACTAATTATTCCTTGATGGAGCTCATATTTCTAATGTAATTCATATGTAAATTCTAATTTGATTCATATGGGAATGTTTGTGTTCCTTGCCTCATCTCAGGCAAGAACACAAACACAGAATTAAAACTGTTTGGAAATGAAAACTTGATGTTGCCTTTTTTGACCTGGCTTTGATTTGCTTTGCTTTGTTGTTCCTGTAACAGAGCTTAATCACTTTTGAAGGTTAAGTTTTTTAACTGTTGTTGAGGAGCTAAAAACTATCTTTACGCCTTTAAGAAATCTGAGGATATTTGAAGGTGCAAACTGCATTCAATCATGCTAACAAAAGTCTTACCATTTAAAACTTTGCTCAAGTTTTCAGTGAAAGAAGATATTCTTAAGCATCTTAAGAACTCTAAAATTACAGCCCTCACAAACGACATTAAAGGAAAATATAATAATTATTCTACTATAGTGCTGACAGGCTGTCATAAAGATAAAATAGGAATAGAACAGATCCCAAATTAAAGATTATTTTTTTAAAAAGCAGTAATAGGTTACTGTAAGTTTGAGTAGTATACAGTATTGTCACTGACAGCTTTGAAGAATCATGAACTGAGAAGAGTCATGTTTGGTTTTTTTTAATGCACTAGGCAGAATCGGTGATGTAGGCCAAGTATTAGATTGACACAAGGTCAAGAACGCATAGAAAAACTACAGGGGATTCTATCTAAAATACATGGTAAACTACCCTTGTAAAACTATAAAGGTAATATGTGCAGATGACAGGCACACCCTGAAGAATTGAGGGGGACACTTAAAGTAGAAAGGATTAGAAATGGCAGGGTGGTAGAGAGAGTTGGTGTGGGACTCACAGAGTCTCTTGACCTGCTTCCAAGTGGTGCTCCAAGACCAGAGATTTATACAGGCTCTTTGTACTTTGCCAATCTGGCTTTTAGTCTCCCAGATGTATGTGTGTGTGTGCGCGCGCGCGTGTGTGTGTGTGTGTGTGCATGTACTGTGCGCACACGCATGTGTTCTCACTCTACAGTGAGACTGAGTGCCAAATAAATATTTACATATTGTATTTTACAAAAAATTTTTAACCTTCAAGATGTCTCCAATGTGATTAAAGAAAAATTGGAAACGATCTAAGATGAACAGTGTGAATTTACAAGGAAAAAGTTAAATCACAACAAGATTAACCTGTCCTCCAACCATGCCATACTCAACACTTTTTTTAAATTGAGAAGGTTGGCAGGAAACCAGGATGGCTCAGCTGGTTAAGCACTCGTTTTGCAGCCCCAGGGACGGAGGATCAAATCCCATCCCCGGCCCATGCAGACTCATATGCTGAACTGGGGTGTGCTTCCCATGTGGGAGGCCCCTGGCCCAGCTCCCACCCTGTGGCCCCTGCCCACCTGCATGATACAAAACCATGTCAAAAACTGATAACATACAACTATAAGACTGCCTTCCACCTCTCTCTGTCTCTCTCTGTCTGTCTCTTTCTGTCAAAAACAATAAAATAGATCTTTAAAATAGAAACGTGGTTTCTGTTTCTTTGCCATTTCTCTGGACGTGCATGCACTAGATACTGAATTGTAATATATTTCACATAAGCCCAAAGAAGCTGTGATATTGCCACGAAGTAAACATTGTAAACTGTGGAATGGGTGTAGACAAATAATGACTTATTTGCATTTTGGTATCAGCTCATACTTGTGCAGCTGTCAGAAAGAATTTCTGCAGTCATACCATCCTCACAACGACTGACTTTGTAATATCTAGGACATAATTATACTTGCATTCAATATGCACTTGCACATACACGAACACTTCCTGCCAACATTAGAGCTGTCCGAAACTATTTTCAATAATTGATTTGCCATTTAATTGAACAGCATGACTGACTAACATAGCTCATTACTTTACTCATTAGTTAATTATCGAAGAAAGTAGGACAAGTCAATAAAATGGAAGGTTGTAAATTCCGATACTAATTAGCACCATCTCCTTAGAGACATATTTAAGGGCAGATTGGCTACCTGAATGTCCTAGGACCTTTTCGATGAAGGAGAAGGGTAGACGCACCATAAATCTAGATTACTGGGAGGGAAGATGAGTAGAAGGTAAGGAGACACGCACACTTGCACTTAGCAACTGCTAACTCTGCTCTCTGAAGGGAAATACTGAAACATGTAATGGGGTAGGGAATTATTAGACGAAAGGAAGACCCTTTATCTAGTATGCTTTGAACACAAGTTGAAAAACACACTTGCATTGCTTTTTTCTTATAATGTTTCCCACCTTGGAATACACATCCAGTTAATAGGCATTATCAGGAGAAATGACACCTGTGTGTGGATTTCTTATGAATAGATTCCAAATTCAATATAATTTGATTAGAGGGAGAAGTGCTTTTGAAAGCTAACAAATCATTCTTCTTGATATATGAGGAAAAGGAAACCATATAGCTATTCACTTCACATTAACCTTATGTAACCAAGAGATGTTAGTAGGTACCCATCATTCAATACAGTGCATCCATGTACACACACAACATGTGCCCACTTACGTTTTATCTTTCTCATTAAATAGAACTGGATTCAAAGTCCTCTTGTGTCAATGTGTGTTTTATGCCCTAGGAAAAATCTTCCATTTATTGAAATTCAATATTTTCTCATCTATATAATGGGGACAATGAGATCTAACTTTCAGAGTTGTTGAGAAGCTGAAATGAAATAATAAATAATTTGTTCTAGAGGTGTCTGTCACAGCACCTAGAATAGTACTTCTTACTGTATCCTTGATAAAATTCTTAGTCAATCTATAAGAGGATATTCAATGGTCCAGAACAATGGCTGACTTCAAACAGAAAATCTGTTTATTAAGCAAGGTAGTGTGGCCATAAAAATATTTTTTTAGTGTCTGGAATTTATAGACCTGCTTATGGTTACTTCTGGAGGGTACTGAGGATGTGATAGGGACGATCCATGAAGGAAGCTTGGGAGGTGAAGTTAAGCTTTCCTTGGCCTGACTACCAAGGTGATTTCAGACAGAGCAGTTACAGTAAGAGAAAGCCAGTTAATCTTGCATTAACTTTGATCACTTTTGACTTCAGCCTCTCAAAGGTTGTTCATTATTTTTTCTCACCATGGTGGGTGGAACTGGGTCGAAAATAGGTTGCACACTTTTACACTGATTTCATACTTAGTTAAATTAAATAATAAAGAATTAAACCAGCATTTGTCTAGCCTATGAAATTATCCCCAGCTATGTTCAAATATACATGTTTGGAGTAGATACAACTATTAAATGATATTATAAATAATAAAATTGGGTGAAAATGTTCAAGGATGTGCAGTGAAAAGCAAAGCTATGATTGAAATTTTTCTTTCCCAGATTTTAGTGTTCTTTTCATAATCATAAATCTTATAGTCATTGCATATTATATTTAGAAGGACATTCAAGATGGTTAAGTCAACTCCCTCAGTTCCAAAAGAAATTGCAAGCTTCAAAAGGTTAAGCAAATTTTGCAACCATATGACTAGATTGTTGTATGGTATGGTCTAGATTCTGAATCTCTCTATCTCAGTTTCCAATTTTACTAAGTTAACCTACATTCTCCTTCCCTAAAGAGTCAACTTAATCTCATCCTAGTCTTTCTTGATCATTATTTTCTGCTTCATCCCCTTTCTTAGCTCTACAGAAAGCTTGGGATCAGTCCTGGGGAAGGCTGTGTGGGATCTAAGAAGAGAGAGTGAAACACCTTGTCTCTTAAGGAATGAGCTGCAGGCCCCCCCGAACTTGCCTCAGTAGGTTTTATAACTACTGACGGTGAGGTGGATAAGTGTGTTCATAAGGCTTTCTAGTTTGTGTAAGGATATATAATGGTGAGAAAAGCTGAAGGAAAACTCTCAGGAATGATGTCCATTTGTAAACTTAGACAGGCTCTTCTTGAACTACGCTTACACTAGATTTCTGGACTTAAAGCCCATACTTGTCCTGACAGCTTCTTGCTGTTCCCATACAAAATCTCTCAAGCTCACTAAATATCCCTTGTGCCTTTCCTTCTCAGGGCTTTGTTCATTCCAGGTTCTGTACCCAAAATGCATGTTCTTCCCTTCTTGACTGACAAAACCCTATTCAACCTAAAAAGGCACATCTTAAACGTTACTTCCATGACTCCATAGGAAGAATCAGTTCTTAGATCTCATAAAACACTTTGTTCATACTGAAGTCCACACCCCAAAGTAGTTTAGATGGCCTACTCCCTAGCTAGGTTGTGATATCACTGTAAGCATCTTATTCTTTGTTTACACAAATACCCTAGTCCAGAATCTGGTATAAAGTTTGGCACTCCACCAGTATTAGTTCAGTGATTGAATTAATAAGTATATTAAGTCAGTGAGGGGAAGCCAGGATGGCTCAGCGGGTTAAGCATTTGGTTTGCAGTCCTGGGGACCAAAGATCAAATCCCAGCCCTGGTCTGTGCAAACCCATATGTTGAACCGGTTCTTCCCACAACCTTCCCCCCATCACCTGCCCGTTTCGGCCCCTGGCTAGAGGGGGAGTGCCTCCCAATGCAGAAGGCCCTCAGCCCAGTGCCTGCCCTGTGCAGCCCCCATCCACCTGTGTGGAAGGAAACCATGTGGAAAACTGATGACATGCAACTATGGAGACGGCTCTGGGCCCTCCCCCTTCTCTCTGTCTCTTTCTGTCTCTGTCTCTCTTTGTCTCTGTTAAAAACAATAAAATAATTTTTTTTTAAAAGTCAGTGAAATGAAATCAGTGAAAGAGTGTTTTAAAACTTTTTGCTCTTTTTTAAATGAATTTTTGAAGAACTTCAATAATAATACTTTATAAGAAAGTAGCTAAGGATTTTGTCATATTTACAGAAAGTGTTTTTTTCCAAGATTCCATCTTTATATTTTAAAATGTAATTCAGCAATAGGTATATTAAAATACCTTGGTTATAATTTCCTAATATTTATTATTAAAATAAAAAAAACAACACTCTAAATGATTTTATAATAAACCCAAAGTTACCATAAAAGGAAATAATTAATTTTTCTTTGGCATATTATAGTTATAGTTGGCATTATTCTCAAACCACAAGTAATAATTTCCTTTTTTTTTCCCAAACATGCTTTATAAGTACTCTATTAAGCTAAGCTCTTCTAAGGATTATATGGGGAGTTTTTATCAGCACTTATGAGAATCAGGCCTCAGGTGCTAATAAATGAAGGCTAAGATTTAAGAAGGAAAATGTGGTGGGATAGTTTAATAAAAAGCTCCTGGTTAAAATAGTTTTAAAAATCTCTAATGATTTTAGCAAAATCATTAAAAATACACGCACTTTATGAACATTTCAGAAGAAAAATGGTCAAATGGCCCAGGTCAAATAAAATCAACTAGGGATAAATAGAAATAAACTACATTTCCACTATTAAATGTTCTTTTAAATAATTAAATATAATCACAAAGTGCTTTAGTATTTGAAAAACAACCACCAATTGAAGAGGAAAAATATTCTAAATTTCACATTTTGGGCCCGCATGTGTTGATATAGTAAAATCTGTCCAGAATCCCTGAAAAAAAAAAAAAAAGTGACAATGTCCTACATTCATTAGAAATCTCTTTACATAGATGAACTTATGTAATGGCACGTTACACAGTGAAGCAGAAACATTAATGATTACTAGAATACTATAAGTATTAACTGAAATGTAAATCTAAAATTCAAAGCTTTTTAATAACATGCTTTCTTCTAAGCTGCATAAAGCAATTGATTTAAGAGGAAGAAAAATAAATTAACCACTATGTGTCATGAAATAATTGTTTGATAATTCTCATTGGAATAATTTTAGTGAATACGTTATGGAGGATATATATATCATCCCAAATAAGAGAATTTATAGAAAGTCACATTCAAAAGTAGATAATATAATAAGTTCAATTATTTCAGTATATAAACATTTGCTTATATTTCTGTAGTACAAAAATTAAAAATTCATTGGAAGTTTAATAGGAATTGGAAATTATATAATATTTTTTGTGTGTGCCTGGCTTATTTTACTTAGCCTAAAGTTTCAAGGCTAACATGTTGTAATATGTATCAGAATTTTATTCCTTTCTAAGGCTGAATAATATTTTATTGTATATACGAGATCTAGATTTTCTTTATCTATTCATCTTTTGATGAACACATGTTGTTTCCGCCTTTGGCTTTTGTGAATAATAGTACAATGAACACTGTCATACAAGTACATTTCATGTCCCTTTTTCAATTCTTCTGAGTACATAACTAAGAGTAAAGTTTCTGGGCCACACAATAATTCTATGGTTAGCTGTTGGAAGAAACACCAAACTGTTTTCCACAATGGCTGCATCATTTTACATTTCTACCAGCAACAGAAGAGAGTTCTCACTTGTCTACAACCTCAGTAATACTTGCTTTTCATTTTTTTAAATTATACCCGTCCTAATACATGTGAAGTGGTATATTATTTTGGTTTTGATACATACTTCTCTAATGGCTAGTGATGCTATCATTTTACCAGCTTTCATTGACTAGTTGTATATCTTCTTTGTAGAAATTATATGCAAGACTTTAGCAATTTAATATCTTTTGTCTTGTAGTTGATGAGCTATAGAAATCTTTTATTGATTCTGGATGTTAAAATTTTTTAACAGATAAAGATTTGTGATTATCTTTTACCATTTTGTGGATGGTCTTATCACTTGACGACGTCCTCCTGAAAGAGCTTGTCAATTTACTCAAGTTGGTGAAACCAGAATGGCTCAGCGGGTTGAGCACTTGCTTTGCAGCCCCAGGACTAAGGACTGAATCCTGGCCCCGGCCCATGTGAAGCCATATACTGAACTGGGGTGAGCTTCCCATGCAGGAGGCCCCCAGACCAGTTCTCCCCCTGCATGGCCCCCACCCACCTGTGTGGAACAAAACCATGTCAAAAACTGATGACGTACAACTATGGAGACTACTCTGGGCCCTCCCCCTTCTCTCTGTCAAAAACAGTAAAATAATTCATTAAAAAATTTACTCAAGTTATTTAATATTCTCATTTTACAAAGTATTGTTTTATATAATTACCTGCTTTTTAAGCAATTCTTCATTTAGTTAAAATTCAATAGTAGTTATTAAATCTTTTTGTTCCAGGAAGTGAGTATACAAAGATTCAGAAAAATTAAAAAAAATAAATAAATAAGGAAGTATTCACTAATTCCAGGGAATTTAGAATCTTCAAATGTTGTAGACACATAAACATCTATTTGACATGCATAATAATAAGCAAAGTGGTTTCTGTAGTATAGTTAATGATTACAGAAAATGACCTAAATATATAATTATGAAATATAGGCACTAGATATATGGAAAGAGCACAGATAGGAAGATGGAAATAATTACATTTTAGCTTTGCCTATCTCTTAAACTTACCCAATATTTCTTAAGGCAATATTTCTTAAACTAACCCAAAGATGATGTACTCTAACTTCCTCATCTATACATTGGTATTACTGATTCCTCTCCTTATGTAAGATCACGTAAGACAACAGATATAAAAACACGTTGGGGATTTGGAGGTGTTATACAAATAAAAGACCTATTATTGTTAAGTATTCTGGTGTACCAATTATGCAGTATCAGAATAGTTATAATCATGAAGGGGTATCATTAGAAATGCAGGCATGGCTGCTAATTTTATGTGCAGTCTTTGTGTACATAGTACACCTGTGTACTTGGTTATACTGGTATGTGTATTCATTTTCCAGTCAAGCTATGGGTCTCTCTTCCAGAAAATGCTATTAAACTTCTGGCTCTCATTCAGCACAGCCCTTCATACCAGTGCAAGATGCAGACATTGCCCCTGCAGCCAGACTAGAATGTGCAGGCTGCGATTGTGCGGCAGAGTTTTCGCGTTCCTATTGTAGAAACCGGGCCCTCAGGCCTCAGCAGCCTTTAATCAGCTGTAATTGGATGGAAGCTGTCAGTCTTGCTTGTTCTCTGTCAGCTTTAGTACCATTTAGAGCATCCCTGATAAACGTACAGCACACATTTCACAGTCAACCTGTGAGAAAGAAAAACCAAACATCTTGGAACCACTGAAAGAAACGTTCTCCAGCCTTGTCATGAAATATCCACAGGCTAGAAACTCCAGTATTGACAAAATAGAAGTTGGTGGTATGTGAATAGATAAGATGGAGAATACAGTCATTTTGGTACATCTAGGGGTTTTAGAAAATGTGCAAAAATATAGGAAAAGGAAAGGAAGTAAAAGAAAAAAGTGACATTGGGATGGGCAAAGTTGAAGAGAGTAAAAATGAAATTCCAAGAGAAATTTTCTAATGTTCTCCTTCAGTTGGAAGAGGAATGCCCTATGGCGTATTCTCTTGCCACTCCTAGGAGTGGAAAGTGTGTGGTTTGGGTGAAAAAGACTGGTATGATAATTTGGAAGGACCAGAATTTGAAGATTTGCATTTGAGTTAGCGCTTCATTATTCACTATCTGTGTAGTTTTCTCATCTATAAAATGAGGATAAAATAATTGTGACCTAACAGTTTTTGTGAAGATGAAATAAAATAATAATATACAGGTTTCATAAACTCTACACATTCTACAAAATTTGGCTGAGTGAATGCCATGCCAAATCATTTGCCAGTGCCCTAAGAAGCTAACTATAAACCTACTAAAAAGAAAAAAAAATGTCTAAGAACTTTATTAAACACGGAATTAAACTGACTTGCTTAAATACAATGTTCCCTTCGCACTTGAAAGACCAGTCAAGTTTGATTTCAGACTCGTATGTCTCTGGTAACACAATCAGAATTGGTCTGTTAGCAGGGGTGCCCAACGTGTGGCTCCCCTGGCCCCATTGGAAGAACTGTCTTGGGTCACACATAAAATACACTAACACTAACGATAGCTGATGAGCTAAAAAAGAAAAATTTTATAATGATTTAAGAAACTTTACAAATTTGTGTTGAGCCCCTTCAAAGCTGTCCTGGGACACATACAGCCCACGTGCCGTGGGTTGGACAAGCTTGGTCTATAGCCAATGATTAGCTGGCTGCTTCTAGACATGTGAAACGAAAAGTCCCCATGGCCAAATAAAATACATTATCTATCTAATGGAAATGTACAACACATTTTCAGCATATTAAAGTTCCTAAGAATTCTAGGAATAAAGAAACCTATCTGACATTTTACAGTTATTCACCTGTTTGATTTGTATACCTTAAAATTCCTGGTATCAGGCCCAGTACTTGCAGTCTATAAGGGAGAAGTGGTCAAGTCAAATCTCTCTCTATGTGTGTGTGTGTGTGTGTGTACACATACATGTGTGTGTACATATGTATGTATGTATATACATATATGATATTTCATGAACATATATTTTATGGTTTTCTGTTTTATACTTTCTTAATGTCAACCTCCTCTGTACTCTATTAGAACATTTTTAATGGCTTGGGTAAAAATTAACATTTTAAAAATGCAAATGAAATAGTCAGCGTCCAACTTTTGCCACTTATAACATGACTTGAGGATTCAAAAAGATTTTTTGGTGCTATCATAATTAAAAGAAGAATTAAAGAAAATACTGTGATTTTGTTATTCTTCCCACCAACTAAAAGTCCATGAATATCAACTTGGAAGGTTGGGATCCTGGAGGAAATGACTCCTGAGCTTGGGAGAGGAGGAGGGAACTTGGGGGGTTTCAGAATATAGAGAATAGCAAACCACGGAGTCTATGGTCAGCCATAAGGAACTTGAACATCACCCTTCACCATGTGAGTATACTTCTGTTAGCTACATGAGAAAGTCACATCATCATTTATAATCAACTGCCTATCTTCTGTGGATGTCAAACATACCTCCTTAGGCTCCAATATTTTCTTAAAATCTGTGTAAATGCCCTTCTGAATGACCCAGGACATCTCTAAGCTTTCCTCCTCGTTCCCTTCTCCCAACCTTGGCCAAAAGAAAAAGTAAAGACTACCTGTTCAGAGACTTAGATGTGGTATAAATTAGGAAGCTCTGGCACTATAAATTGGGTTGGGCTGGAAAGCAGTGAACTTCATTAGTATTGCCAGGAATGATGAGCTGGGAACGATACAGAGCTTTCATCTGAGTTTAGGGAACAGAACACCTGTGCTCATTTAGTAATGTCTGCCGTGAATTCAGGAAGAGAAGTGCTGGCATGAACAGTGGCATCTGTAAATACTTCTTTGAGAAAAGTTTCTTAAATAAAAAGTTGGGGGCTCATTAGAATCTAAGCATTACATATTAGTTATTTTAGACTAAACAAAAGGGAGACCACTAGTGAAAGAGGTCATTGAGTGGCGTGCCTCTGCTTTTTATTAAAGGGAACATTGTTTTTTAGATCATTGCATGGTGAAGCAGGAAAGGAAGAAAGAGTTTCTCTTACATTATATCTAAGAAAGTCTGGGAGAGCTTCAACACTCACCAAAACCATAAAAGCAGAAATAGCAGCGAAGAGGCTCGATATTGGCAACTCACACCAAATTGCCAGATTACAGTAGAGTATAATTTATTTTTAATTTCTTTCTCTTTTGGCAGTCATGAAACATTTATGTCTTTTTTTTTTTACAACTATTGCATTAAACATTTAAACTTAAGTATATTTGCCAGCTGTGAAAATATCTCCAACATAATATGTTTCTCCAATTTGTGACATTTAAACACCAAGACTAGAAAGAAAATTAGGGTTTGTTTCTGTATGTCCTGTTCTTAAGAAAGAATGCTTCCATTAGCATCACCATGCTTTGCACATATTTCAAATAAAATAGCAAGTTTTGAAAAACTTCTTGTCAATATAACATCTAAGTTAAATTTGGTGGAAAAATATGCATGGTTGTTGGCAAATTACCTTGAGGCTTTTATACTAAAAGAGAAAATGCTTTTAATGTCTTCCAATGCATGTTTAAAAATTCATCTTTTCTATGAGATTTTGAATGGTAGGTTGGGCTTTCTGTCTTTTGAATATAAAATAAGATGATGCTTTAACCAAAGAGAGTTATCTGTAGATAATAAATTTTGTGAAAATTAAGAAAAAAAATTAACTTTGATAATCCACAACCAACAAGGTGATGTATTAAACATATAAAGATCATGATTGTCACATTTATATTTGAAAATATATTAAAAAAGTACACTCATCAGTCTTCCCTATATTATCTCATTATTGAGAAATTAAAACATACTTGTTTAGGGGAGACAATCCATGATGATGACACATATAAAACCTTTTAATTGATGATGTCTCACTATATAATTGTGCCATAACTATTATTAAAAGAAAATTCACTTTTTATAAGATTTATTTTTTATTGTTTGAGAGAAGGTGAGAAAGAGATAGAAGAGGGAAGGACACAGAGCAGTCTCCATAGCTATACATCGTTAGTTGTGACAAAGTTTCATTCCACACAGGTGAATGTGGGACCCAGCAAGGTGGGAGCCCAACTGGGGACTTCCCACATGGGAGGCGAGAACCTTTGCAGCCGTCCCGGCATTTACTAGTTGACCCACAGTTCAGCATGTGGGTTTGTACGAGCTGGGACTGAGATTTGATCCTCAGTCCTCCCAGTTGCAAGGCAATGGCTCAACCTGCTGAGCTATCCTGGCATCCCAAGAATTCACCTTTTTTAAACCTCTGGTTTGGTACTTGGCCCAGTGAGAATTCACTAACACAGAAATATAGGTGCTGTTACAACTTGTGACTATAATAGCCACAACTATGAACATGAGAATCTGTTTTTGTGAGGAAAAAGTGGGGACAAGCAGTTATAAGATGATCTTTTAATTTTAAATAAACATTTTAGTAAAGTAAAATACATTGTTAAAGAAAGTGCCTAAATTGATCTAATATTCAATTCTCAAAAAAACAAAAAGTTCTAAAGAATGAACAAATTGAAAGAAAATTTATAAGGAGGACTGAAGAAAGAAGAAAACAACTGAGGGAATGCAAATGAGATAAAGAAAAAAGTAAAAAAAAAATCAGAAAAAAATTAGTTAAATTAGAAACAAGGTGAAGAAGATCTAATGAATGTATAATTGGAGTCCCTCTAGAAAGACAAAAAAGCAAGCATACAGTAACTAACATTTAAAATAATAATGTAAAAGCAAATTCTGAAAATTATCTGTGTACATATATTGATTGAAAATATCATCTAAGATTTTGCCATAAAAGTAACTACATAAAAAAGTAGCTACATAAAAGTAACCCACTTGATTATAAAAATTAAAAAAATTATTTAGATACTCAAGGCAAAATAGTCAAGTATTCCTTAAAGTATCAGAAAATAACAAGTGTTGGTGAAGATATGAGAAATTGGAATACTTGTCACTTTCGGTGAGAATGTGAAATGGTGCAGCAATTGTGACAAACAGTATGGTTGTTCTTCAAAATGTTATAAGTAGAACTACCATGTGATCCAGCAATTCCACTTCTGGGTATAGACTTAAAGGAAGTAAAACAGAGTCTTGAGGAGATATTTCTAATCCCGTGTTCCTAGCAACATGATTCATAATAGCTAAAATGTGTTAGCACAAAAGTGTTCACAGGCCAATGAATGGGTAAACAAAACTTGGTATATACATAAACTAGAATATTATTCAGCCTTAAAAAGGAAAGAAGTTCTGACATATGCTACAACATGGATGAGCTTTGAAGCTATCATGCTAGATGGAAGAAGCCAACCACAGAATAATAAATATTGTATGATTCCATTTATCTAAGGTACTTAGAGTACTCAAAATCAGACACAGAAAGTAGAATGGTGGTTGCTAGTGGCTGGAAGCAAGAGAAAACTGGAGAGTTATTAATAGGTATAAACATTCAGTTTTACAAGGTAGAATGTGTTCTAGAGATGGATGGTAGTAACAGTAGCACAATATTATGACTATATTTAATATCACTGAAGTTTATTTTTTAAATGGTTAAAATGGTAAATCTTATGTTGTGAACATAAGATTCACAACGAAAAAAATATTGGAAAAAAGATACAAAGCTAGCTAAGCAACAATGAAGAAGCATTTTCAAATAATTCAAAGTAAAAATGTAAATGGAGGATTTTATATCCAGGCATACGAGGGCTGTCCAGACAGTATCCAGCCATGTAATGGTTCTCATTATATTGACAATGGCTGGATATATATATTTTTCTGGACAGCCTTTTATATCAAAAACACCAAAAACAAATAAAAGGTCTTAAAAAAACAAAAACAAAAACCTGTTTAAACATACAGTAACTCCAGGAAAAGTCCACTCCAAAGAACTTCGTACTGCGTGTTCTAGACCATAAGGTTCATCCCACCAAGAGAAGACTGGGAAAATTTTGGCAAACCTATAAAAGTACATATGAACAAAGTTACTTATTATAGCATTGCTAACTGTAATACATTGGTGACCATATAAATTTTCATAACTAGAAGCTTGGTTCAATACACTTTAATATCTGAAATGAATGACTACTACTGTAAAAGAAAAAGGAGGAAGAAGTGGCAGAAAAAGAAAGAAAAGAATTTCATTTATATAAACAAAAAAGCCTTTCTAGAATTTATTGTAAAGTAAAAGCCAAGGTATAAATGAGTATATGTGGCAGTCTTCATTTATGTAAGAAAACAGGGAATTTAAACTAATCAAATTTGTTATATCAAGAAGTAAATGGGAATAGAGTGAAGGGTAGGGAATGGGGTATAGACACTTCTATGAGTATAGTTTTTCTGTAGCTTTTACTTTTGGAGCCATTTTCCCCATCTTTTTTTTCTTATTTTATATACTTATTTTTCATTGTTAAATGTATTGGGGTGACACTGGAGCCATTTTTATATTTTACATTTTCAAAAAATAAATAAATAAAATACAAGATTGGGGGAAAATCCCCATTAAATGGTCATGCACACTTAGAGAATATTGGGAATATTGGGGAAAAAAATGTGTTTTAGAGGACAATGTCCAAAGCCTGTTATTATTTTATAATTTTGTTTGGCTAAGGTAACAAGAAACTGTTGAACAAAATAAATTCAAAATGGTTTTAAAACAGTAGCTAAAGATAATAAATAGACCAATGTTGCATTTTATTTTTCTTAGAAACTTTAATGAGTGGTATAATTTACAGAAAATTAGAAGAAAGTATAAAAATTACTAAAGGATATCTAATAGAACACAAGTTTTTAAATGTGGTACATAAAATTAATCTTCAATGAAAAGTTAAATATGTGAAATGAAGGGTTTTCTTATTGGACCCAGGGAAAGAATAAGATTCTTCTGAACACATTTTAACTTTTTAAAATATTTATTTTATTGTTTGAGAGAAGGTAAGAGAGAGAGAGAAGGGGAGAGGGCCCAGAGCAGTCTCCATAATTGTACATCATTAGGTGTGACATGATTTTATTCCACATAGGTGGATGTGGGGCTGTGCAGGGAAGAAACCAAACTGGGGGCCTCCTGCATGGGAGGCAAGAACCCTCACCCCGGGGATCTGTGGTCACCAGTTGACCTGCAGTTCAGCATATAGGTTTTGCACAGGCCAGGGCAGGGATTCAATTCCTGGACCTTGCGGATATAAGGCAGGCGCTCAACCTGTTGAGCTACCCCAGCGTCCCCTATTTCAATTCTTCACCTGAGAATTTTTTGAAGAAATAATTCCTTACAAAGAAAGTGCTATTTTTTACAAGATATTTACCAGAGAATGTTGACATATTAGATATAACAAATTGAAAATAACCTCAGTATGTAACTATAGGATGGACACTGGTCAAATAGAATTGTAAGTAAAACCTAAAATATAAATTAAGAATCTGTATAGCCACATGCAAATACTTATGTGAAAATAATATTGTATCTGTTCCATAATTTGAATCGATAAAATTGTGTATCAATTTGACATGGACTGGCAAAAGAGTAAAACAAAAGCCTAAAATAGTTGTTAACGTAAAATCTGGGTTTGTTAAAGTTTGTTTTGAATGCTGGTATTTGTATTTTATCACTGTGGATTAATTTGAAATAAGATAATCCTAGGAATACATAACGACAGTGGGCACAGGGTGAACTAAAAGTTAATGCTAGTAAAAATGGCCTTTGGTTATAGCCCATTCCCTGGATACGAGAATATCAGCTCATCACAAGGTCTTACAAAGAGAAGAGACGTTAAATACTCCATGAGGGGAAGCCGGGATGGCTCGGTGGGTTAAGTGCTCACTTTGCAGCGCCAGGGACCAGGGATTGAATCCCGGCCCCAGCCCATGCGGAACCATATGCTGAACTGGGAGCTCCCCCAGTCCAGTTCTCTCTCTGTCTCTGTCTCTGAATCTCTCTCTCTCTCTCTCTGTCAAAAATAAAAATAAATAAAGATATATTTTTTTAAAAAATTCTCCATGAAAGTAATTTTTGTACTTCAAGTTCTCATCTCTTAATTTAAATATGAAAATCAAACTAAGAACATAAGTCTAAGATGTATGTGTTAATTTAAACAACTTACCTTAAAGTATTTCTGAAGAACTGACCCTTTGCCACCAGAACGAGGTGTAGGCCTTTATCATTTGCTATTCATTCCCTATTGTTCTGCTTGGAAATTTTTACCTACCACAGAAATGGAAAAATATCTACGGAATTTATCTGCTACTATAGAGAAAGGAATCATGATTGTGAGCACCTTATTCTTTCAGGAATTTGATTATTGTGAATCTCAAACCAGGTCTAAGGATATGTGGTGATGCACTCTTCATTTCTCACCATAACATGGAATGCCTACGGAATACCATTATTTCTCATACTCAAAAGCCAACGTTCAAATAGGATTCTCCTACAATAACCATTTGAAAAGAGTCTACAAAGCACAAAATTGTCATGCTCTTTTCAGAAATAATCCAGTCCATCAGACTTGCAGTGTTGAGTCAAAATAATACAAAAAGCTAAAATCATTACACTTAACTTTGAGTCTTTAACATAATTTGTTTATTGAAAGAAAATGTGTGCCATGTTTTCCTAGGAAGGAATTAAGGTGATTTAAATGCAGGATTACTTACCTGATAAAGGATTTCAATCCCAGCTATAAATAAATAAAACAAGTATTGAGAATCTTAGAGAATGAAAGGTTTCATAACGACTGACAAATGTTTTAATAACACATGAATTTTTATGCCATTGGTGCTATAACTGGAAATCAAAAAGTATATTAAATATGAACAACATATAGAAACATCGTAGTTTATCACTTCAATTTTTTTATTTCTCCATACCCAAATATATGAAATTTGAGATTGAAAGCATCTCATTCATTATTCAAATCTTATTTAACACAACTCCGCAGAAACAGAGAAAGAGAAATTTTTACCTCTTTCACATACAGTGATAGAGACATGATGACTGGAATCATTTATCATTTGGGTTGTTTTCCAGAAACAATGGAACTCAAAGGCAAGAATTGAGATACCAAGTACCTCAAATTTTAAGAAACCCACGCACAATAGACCATTATTTCATGTTCTATTTCTCCCCTCATTCTAAAATCATATTTCTTTTTCTGTAAACCTGCATTTTGCAATTCTTCCAATTTTAGGTTGTCTTCCAGCCAGAATTGATAGAAGACGCAAAGATAGAAGACACAAAGACCATTGGGGCAGCCTCAGACATTTTGAGAAAACAGGCAAGAATCATAAAGACATGAATGGTAGAGTTGAGATGAGTTGGTTCACTAACTCACTGAAAAAAGGTTCACACACCATTCATAAAATAATCATACACTCACACACACACACAAATATTAGAAGATTAGATGTCAGCAACAAAAGACAAAACAGATGAGAAAGAAGGATATAAAGGAGAATGACAACAAACACGGAGCCTGTGTAATGGGTAGTTCAGAAGGGTGCAGACAACCATCTAGAGTTCATGACCGAGCAGACCTCCAAGGAAATCGTCGGATTATGTTGAAGGGCTGCTGGTCCCTATGAATGGGGAATCTGAATAAGTTGATGGGGAGCAAAGAACATTAAAATCCTTCAAGTCTGGCACTGCACCATCCACCACAGGCAGGCACAGCCCTATCCAGGAAAACTATAGTCGTTGACAATGGAATGTTTTTGAACCAAAAATATTATACATTTTTTGCTTCGTTTTGACAAGGAAAAATTAATATTTGGAGAGTTTACATATGTTTCCGTCTAAAACAGTTAAATAATTTTTTATGAAAATAAATTCTAAATCAAGAACTGTTTAACCCACAGTCCACGGGTAGCACGTGACCCAAAATGGCTTGGAATGAGGCCCAACACAAATTCATAGACTTTCTTAAAAACTTTTATTTATTTATTTATTTGTTTTTAAGCTCATCAGTTATCATTAGTGTATTTTATGTGTGGACCAAGACAATTCTTCTTCCAATGTGGCTCAGGGAAGCCAAAACGTTGGACACTGCTGTTCTAAATAGTCCAGAAAAATGTCTTATTGCATGTTCATGCGATGTGGTCTTTATCCTTAGATTGAGACACCTCTCAACATGGAATTTGTACTTCTCGAAGCTTTCAGAGCTCCCGCTTCCAGCATAGCGCTTTGCAGGTAGAAAATGGTGGAGAAGAGGGAAGAGACAAATAAATAAACAAAAATTTCTGTACTCAATAAATTACTCAATTAGTAACAGAAGCTCTATTGCTTTATTAAATGGATAAATTTATTTTGTATCTTACTCATTTGACATTTGCCTAAATTGTTAAAATATTATAAATGATTTCTCAAAGTGGAATTTTGCTATCTTTATTTGAGACAACTTTCTCTCTACACCACAATTTTATGATTTAGGGAAAATGGTGTGATAGAAGATAAGAGGGATTATAGTTTACACTTGAGATCAATATGGATAAGCTTGAATATATATTCTTTGAAAACTTCAAAGGTCTTCAAATTATTACTGCATTTTATATTGTTGTCAAAGTGAGTTTGAAAACCTTTTTTAAAGATTTACTTTTATTGTTTTTGACTAAGACAGAGAGAGAGAGATACAGAGACAGAGACAGAGAGAAGGGGGAGGGCCCAGAACAGTCTCCATAGTTGTACATCATTGGTTTTTCCACATAGTTTCATTCCACAGGTGGGCACGGGGCTGCACAGGGCAAGAACTGGGCCGGGGTCTCAGCCAGGTGAGAACTGAACTGGGGGCACTCCCCAGCTCAGCATATGGGTCCACACGGGCCGGGGCCGGGATTTGATCCTCAGTCCCCGGGGCTGCAAAGTGAGCACTTAACCCACTGAGCCATCCCGGCTTCCCCAGAACTTTTTTTTTAAGGAACAGAAATCCAGGTTTTTGTTTTTAAGTAATAACTAATCTCTAGAAATATTTATCACTTAAAATATGACTCACCAACCGTCTTTCCCCTTTACAAGCTAAAAAAATATTCCACAAAACATTTTATAAATCAGATATTTGTATTTTCGGGTCTGAACTCAGACAGCACATCCTTCTCTCATTGGTGCCAAACTGTGGCCCACGTCCGTGGGTTTTCTCAAATCCCAAGCTGCCATGAGAACTGTAACTTTGCTGTCATTTCCGTAAACCAATTACCTACAGGCATTTACCTGTCCCAAAAATGAGCAGAGGGTGTGGACGGAAGTTGAAGAAAGATAGACCCACACGTGGCGGGTGATGGAAGGGGAGTTAACAGCCTAGCAGATCTGTAGACACAGAATAATCAGGTCTCACCCCTAATCAGGCAGCTTTAATTCATGCCCCTCCCCTTCTTTTTCTTTTGGTCTTTTGTGTCCCTGATCACAAAAGGGAATAGAGGACGCTGTTTAGGAGAGGGTTAGATGAGTCCTGTGCAGGCCAAGGGAACAATACTGACACTTCAGTTGATCAGAAAGATGTTTTCACACTCTTTCTCCTAGAGGGTCCCTGGTGACACCTCGCTTTCTCCCCCTCTCCACTTGCCTCTTCTCTTTTTTTTAATTACCAAGCATGACATTCATGGTTATTTCTTCCTTTTTCTTCAGCCAGTTGACCACAAAGGGCCCAGCTCTTCCGCCCCTTGCTGGCCAGGCCCAGGGGAGGAAGTGACAGAAGGCTGGCTTTATTTACCTTGGTGGCTTCCCGGTGTAATCTGGTTAATCATGTGGCTAATGGGGGACACCACAGGTCCCCACACCCTGGGCTCCACAATGAGGACTCATTCATATTTAATACAATCGAGTGTTTAAGTCATTGCACGCTTGGTGGGGGAGATTGGCTTTCTTTGTGTGTCGTCTCCTGAGTGGCCTTTGTCCCCTCCCCCCTTTCAGACAGGCATATGGTCCCGCTCCTGCCTGCTGCCGCTGGACAACTGAAGAGCAGGCTCCTTTCTTTCCCCCTTTTTTTAAACCAATGAATTGATGACTGGGGTGTGAAATGTGGGCTGAAGTGGTCTCTGCCTTGTGGATGCATATCTGAGCCTTTGGCTGTTCTAATATTTCACAGCAAGACATCTGAAGAGGAAGCAGGGCCGCTGTGTCTCCAGTTTTGCCATTGTGTGCACAGCAATCTGGTGAACACAAAGGAAAAGTAAATAAATAAAACCCGGTGAGGGGTAGACCTTGTTCTTGTAATAGCACACAGCAATGGTGCTCCTTAAGTGGGTTCTGGTGAAAAGAATCAAGGAGGCACTTGGGTGGTGGGAAATAGTCTTATTCCACATGGAATTTCAAAAGTAACCACATTGGAAAGAGAATCTCATCAAGACGCTACCACTTGTCCCATGGATTTGATTTTAGAGAAAAAAATTGGATCTCATTAGTCCAAATGGGATTGATAATGGATATACTGCTTCACTCACACAACACTGGATAAACAGACATCTTCTGAGAATAATGGAAATTAATGACTTTTGATTTCCAAGGTACAGATTCTAGTGTTCTTAATTCTTAAAAACAATTGTTTTCAAGTTTGGTTCAGATTAAAAAACACCTGAGGGTAAGGGGGGAAGTGGGTGGGAGAGATGGGTGAGGGGGAGTAGGGAGCGGGAATCAAACATACAGTGATGGAAAGTGAGCTGATTCTGGGTGGTGAGCACATAATGCGATGTATAGACCATGTAATGTAGAACTGTACACCTGGAAACAATGTAATTGATATCAATTAATGTCACCCCAATAAATTTAACAACAGAACAAAAACACCTGAAATACTATATTATCCTTTGTCTTTGATCTATTTCAAATAAATACTCGTAACTACTACTCAGCCACTCCGTGATACACTTAGTCAGCAAAATAAGGGATCACTTCTCTTTACATAGTAGGACAGTTTAATCTCTATTCAAATAAAAGTGGACTTTCCAAGGAAAAGCACAAATTTTAACATTTTTTCTCCCAAATATTATATTACCAATGTCTTAGTGTTCTAAAATCTTTCATAAACTGTAATATATGTCCAGTTCTCTTGGCTACAAGATCATGTACAGTAAATTTTTATTAAAAGGATCATGATGAAAAGGGTTCCAGTTTAGAACAACAAACAAACAAACAAACAAACAAAAAGCCCTGGGTTAATGAGCTTATATTTGCAGCTGCAATGGTTTTTATTCAACCAAATAAATAATGTATTCGGCTGAAATGACTATATATAAAGTAATAATTATGTACATATAAATGAGCCCTAGTGTCAGGTCAATGAAAGATGGAGAATTATTGACTGTTGGACTCTATAAACAAAGGGCATGGTAACATTTATTTTTGAAACAATATAGTTTCCCTGGTCTGGGGCCATGTTGATAGGGTGCAGCCCAAAGCAAAGGATTAGATTGGCTGATCGATCCTATTCCTTGCAGCCTGATTCATTAATAGTACATACACCTTGCCATGTTAGCAAGGAAAAATGGTAGATGCCATCCATACAGCCTCATGTATACCTGGGCGGTGGGTACTTTGCTCCCCTTCGTGAAATTCATTTTTTTTACTGACCAGTGCTAAGAAACAAATTGCTTAAACCATTAAAAAGGGCAATGAATCTTGGCAATTAAACAGATAATTTTACAAACTAGCCAAGGCTACAAAATAATTTAACAGTTGTCTTGGCTTATTCTATAAAATGCATGTGAAAATTGCTTGTATTTCTTCTATTTATATAAGGCCTTGCTACCTCTTATATAGTCAGCACATGAAGTGACATACTCATAAGAGAGATACAAAATACAGCTACCTTTATTATTGTTTAATGTTCACATGAACTATTCTAAATGGTGAAAAAAGAGAGCATTGAGTCCATATTTCCATTTTATTATATTATATTGTATTATATTATAATTATATTATTCATCTATTTATATATTATTTATATAAATAATTAAAAGAAAAAATATTTAAATGGCAAATTAAAAAAGTTAAAATGAATATGTACTTCAAAATGTAATTTATCAAAGAACAAAAAAAGAAAGATCAGGGTAGGGATTAACCAAAAATATTTTTTATGAATGTCAGAAAAAGCAAAATAGGATAATAGTAAATGCTGTAGAAAAAAAAATTAACTTTATTCAGTCAAATTCAGGGAACCAGTTAACCAAAATTGTAATTAAAGTTTACTCTTACAAGCCTCTACCCACCCTCTACCACCGCAGACCTCCCCAGCTGAGAGGTTTCAACTCCATTCCCTGCACTTCGTTAGAGCCTTAACAATCCATTATCTGTTTCCTAATCCTCCATTGCTCCAAGGAGCGGGGTTATTAGCTTGCTTGAAGGGTTGCTGTCATTGTGATGGAGGTGTGAATCGATCACTAAGATGACAACTGGTGACAAGTGTGGTTTATTAGACTGCTACTTTGCCTCTTAATTACAGCTGATTAGCCTGCCTGTTAGAGGTGGAAAACAGAAGAATTAGCTGTGTTTGTTCTTGTCACCTACTATATTACTTTATTATTTTCATATGCCTTTCAATGTGACTGTTTTCTTTACCAAAGACCACAGTCAGGATTCTTAATTTTTCAAAATAAAATTTCTTTCAAGAAGAGCTATGTTTTGATTTTCAAGTGTGAAAATTTTCATTGAAATTTATTTCAAGAAAATCTCATTTTAACCATGAAATCATTTAACACAGGCCTAATGGAAATACTGTTTGAATTTATTTATTGGAGTATCTATTTTTCTCGATCTTGTTCAGAGTGGCAAGTGAAGTTTTGGGAAATACAATCATACTATCTGTAAACGTTGGTTATTTTCTATCAAAGGAGAGGGCAAACGGTAGTTTCTACTTTCATTCATTAGCTCAGAAATATTTTAAGGTCTAATAGCTTACCTATGAAATCATTACAATTTAGTCTTTTAATTATACCTAAGGTTAGCATGGGACACATGAGCAACTTCATGCAACCTCTAAATCCATAACTAATACCTGGGAGATTTCAAAATATTGAATGTTTTTGTTTACAAAATAGAGTTCACTCTGATTCATTATTTTTGTTTGTCTTTTTTATCACTGAGCTAATTTTTAAGGTTTTGATTGAAGTATGGGCACATCTATCCCCTTGTTGATAAGGTACTAAAAGAAACTATCAGCATTCAATAAAATGAAACTAGAGATGATAATGGCCAATTGGAACAGTTAAGACAGAACATTACGATAGGCAGATTCTAGATTAGTAATTGAAAAAAAAATATTTTTTGCTGATAACTAAATATCTTGGTTTTTACTTATAATGAATATTTAAAAGTTTAATGTATAATTTACATATTTAAATATGTAATTAAAGTGTGGTAAACATATCAGTAGTAACTCAAATACTACAGATGATTTTTTTCTTTAGAGTCTAGCCACGGTATGTAAGAAATGCCTAGATTTTTCTTCCCATTTTATTCATTTATTTCTGTTTTAACCTCAACTCAAAGAAATAAAAAAAGAAGGATCATGGCCTAACAGAGAATAGAGAAAGCTGGTCTCATGACCAAGATATCAAGGGAAAAAGCAGCCTGGTTGTTCTCAGTACAGACAATAGATCCTTGACATATAATAGTATTATCTGTCTGATTATAAAATTCTTATTCTGCACAAACCAAAATAAATAGTGAGAGCCTATATATCTCAAGAACTGAAAATTTGAATTCATGATATATTTTTTAACTGTATTAATTTTTTACATCAAGTTTTATGATATCATGTGGAGTTAAAGCCAGAAGACACACTGAAAATCAGACCAAACATTCAGAGGAAAAAGAACCTTAAAATATTCAGAAATAAATACAAAGCCACACAGAGAATGAGGATTAGGTTCATAGCGATGATTTTTGATCTTTGAATTACATTTTCATTATTATTATTATTTGATTCATTATCATCATACTTCAAAGGTTTTGAAATAGGAAAACCAATCAACTGCTTAGAGTTTATAATCATTACATAATAAAATTCATGCACAATTCAATAGAATTTATGAATCAGATTTTTTCAATGTAAAACTTGTTATAGTTTCAGTCAATGTCATTCAACTTATTGAGACCATAAAGTGGATTCTGGAATCAGACGTGTCATTTGAATTGTCTCCACCACTTACTAACTAATGTGAAGTTTTCTGACCTACAAAACAGAAATACTAGTAGCAATATACTCATATTGCTGGTGTGAAGGTTTAAAGAAATGGTATGTACAACACCCTTTGACAACTGCCCCAAACCCTTCAGCTACTATCCTATTTACTGGTGAAGAAATAAAGCCTTTCCTCCGAAGATTAAGAAGGGCGGGTATGTTCTCTCTCACCACTTCTATTCAACATTGTACTGGAGGGTCCATCAGGGCAATTAGTGAGTAAAAAGAAATGAAAGGTATCCACATTGGAAAGGAAGATGGAAAACTATCTTGCACACAAAAATCATCTATGTATCTATATAAAACATTCTAAGGGATCCATTAAAAAATAAATGAGTTCAACAAGACTGTAGGATCAACGTTCAAAATTCAAGTTACTTTCTTTACACTAGCAAAAGATAGTCCAAAAATAAAATTAAGAAACTATTTTATTCACAGTATCATCCGTAAATAAAATACTGAAGATTCAATTTGACAAAAGAAGTTCCAGTCTTTCTTACTAAAAACTGCAAAACATTGTTGAGAGAAAGTAAAGAAAAATCTAAATAAAAATTAATTGGAAGATATAGTATTGTAAACATGGCAATCCTCCCACAGTTGCTCTACAGATTCGATAGATGCCCTATCACCAATAGCTGCCTATTTTGCATAATTGAAAAGCTGATTCTAAAATTCATATAAAAATGCAAAGGACCCAGTATAGATAAAACATTATTCTGGAAAAGAATAATGAATTAGAGAACGTGCATAACACTTCCCAATTTCAAAACTCACTAAAAAACTACAGTAGCCAAGACAATGTGGCACTCATAAAAGGATAGAAATACATACCAATGAATAGACTTGAGAGTCCAGAAATAAACCCTTACATTTATGGTCACTTGATTTCAACAAGGTACCAAGACCATTCAATGGGAGAAAGGGAGCCTTTTCAACAAATATTGCTGGAATAGCTATATAGTCACATACAAATAAATTAACTTTGATCCTTATCTCACATCATATAAAAAAATTAAGTCAAAAATGAATCATTGAGTAGAACTAAAACCATAAGATTTGTAGAAGAAAACAGAAAAATTTTGTGATATTGGGTTAGGAAAAGTGTTGTTGAGAAATGACTACCAAACACAAGACATACAAGAAATTGATTCATTGCACTTCATTAAAACTCAAACAGTTTGTACAAAGAAAAAATTAAAAAAAAAATTATAATAAAACAAGCTACAAAATAGAAGAAAATATTTGCAAAACATTTATACAACAAGGTGCCTATTTCCAGAATATAAAAAGAACTCTTCCAATGAACAATAAGATAGATATCTAATTACAAATATAGAAAAATGATTTAAACAGACATTTATCCAAAGAAAATATATAAATGGCCAATAAATATATGGAGATGCTAAGACCATTAGTCACCAGTGAAAAGCAAACCAAAACCACAAGGACATACTCTTTCACATTCAGTAAGTTGGCTATAATCACAGTGATGGTGTTGTCAAGGACAGCAAACTTGTCCAACCTCCGGCTCATGGGCCACATGCGGCCAAGGAAGGATTTGAATGTGGCCCAACACAAATTCGCAAACTTTCTTAAAACATGATGAAAAATTTTTACAATTTTTTGTTTTGGTTCATCGGGTATCGCTAGTGGGAGTGTATTTTATGTGTGGCCCAAGACAATTCTTCCTCTGCTGTGGCCCAGGGAAGCTAAGTGGATGGCTATCCCTGATGTAGAGAAACTTGAATCTTGATACAATGCTGGCTGGAATGTAAAATGGTGCAGCCATTTTTGAAAACAGTTTGGCAGTGTCTCAAAATGTTAAATGTAGATTTAACACATAACTGGGCAATTCTACCCCTAGCTAGTTACTTAAGAATAATTAAAACTATATTCACACAAGGACTTTTGTATGAATATTTATCTTAGCATTGTTTATAACATCCCAAAAGTGAAAAGAATTCAAATATCCATCAACTGATAAATGAGTAAACAAATGCAGCATGTCCATATGATGAAATTCTATTTGGCAATACAAGCAATTAAGTACTAAAACATGTTACAACACTGACTTAGCCTTGAAAGCAATATTTTAAGAGCAAGAAGCTAAAATTTAGAAAGGAGGAAACTAAAAGAGAAGTTGTTAGTTTGTTTATTTACTTATTACCATTTTTGCCTAAAAGTATCTCCAAAACATACAAAAACTGTCCCATTCACCTAGTTAACAACATCAGGTCAAGGTGAAGGAGACTTCTAGGAACCTCAACCAGGTGACACTTTAATAAGGTTATATTTTTTCCTCTTTTGATTTACGCCAACCAACTTAACGCTTATAACAACACAATGCAATTGATTATAAGAAGAAATTGTACTGCTTAGGCAGATAGATGGAAATTATAGGTAGATAAATTTATCTGTTATCTATCTATCTATCTACCTACCTACCTACCTACCCATCATCTATCTATTATCTATCTATCTATCTATCTATCTATCTATCTATCTATATATCTATCTATATATCTACCTACCTACCTATCATCTACCTACCAGCTATCTATCTATCATCTCTGTCTATCTGTCTGTCTGTCTGTCTGTCTACCTACCTGCCTCTTCTATTTATCTGAAGATAATGTGAAGATGACAGATATGATATAGAAATAATCATACTCCCCTTAAGGTGACCAGACATCCCGCTTTTGGCGGGACAGTCCCGATTTTTAACAATTTGTCCTGCGTCCCGCGTCATTTTAAAAAAGTCCTGATTTTTGGAAAGAATGCACGACAAGCTAGGGAACGGCAGGAGATAGACCCAATTTTTTATCAAGAACCCCCTCCCCCCCGGTCAATGGTGTCCCGCTTTACCAGTGTTAAAATCTGGTCACCTATCTCTTACCATTGTCCAGGCACACTAAATAAAAACATTGGGAACAGGACCTTGGGAACCTTATTTAAAAGAGCTCCCCAAGTGCTTTTTATGTTTAGCCAAATCGGAGATCTTTGGACTTGGTGATTTCTTCAGTACCATCAGTTCTTAAATGCTGTCTTCTTGTTTTATTGTTTTTCTCCAACTACTGTTATTAGCTTAAACTTGGAAAACAATGGTCTCTCACTGACTTCTTTTCTTTTTATCATCTTGTCCCCGCATCCAGTTTCCCATCATCAGTATGAGATTTTTTTTTTTAAATCACTAGGTGAACCTCACATTACAAAGTCTACTCTTTACTCTTTTGCTGATGTAGGCATCCTTATCTCAGCCTTTCTCCTTGTTCAAATGACAGTAATGAGCCACCAGAATGTCCTCCTGCTTACACAATGAACAGACGGTAGCTGTGCAAATGCTGATGTCGGGATTCTACTGTAGGATCAAAGAGAACACTCACATGACTCTACTTCTGCTTTATTAAACCGCTTGCCGATCCGATTACACATGTTGCTGCAAGGCCTTTCATCCTGCCAAGCTCCTCTGAATCCGTGTTCTCTGATGTCCCTGCACCTATCACAGCTCAGGTGGCTGGACAGCCCGTGGAGGTTGACTTTTACTCCGAAGACGCATAGACCAAGTCTCTATTCTTGACAGTGTATGTTCACCCACCGGGGGTTGCATAACAGTGAAAATTCCAAGGTAATCCCAGAACCTCATATTAATCAAGAACTGCAAACTACCTGCCTACCAAACCAGCATGGCTAATTTGCATATTAGTCCCTTATAATCACTTCATTAACTCCAGTCTACCCTCTGGTGTGGTGGAGGTGCTAATGAACAGTGAAATGAGTTAGGTGTAGGAAGTTCAAGGCACCAAGAGAAACATGATAATTAGTCCCTAAATAATGGAAATTGAGAAGGGGTGTACACTTCTGTGCTTGTTTTGTTTTTTTTTAATTGCCTCTGCTTTGTTTCTAATTTAACATGGCACAGATACTCAATTGCATTCAACAAATATTTGTTCAGCACCTATGGTTGGTCAGAACTATGCTCAATCTTGACCAGTTATAAAGAGAAGTAAACTATATTACCTATCTATACCCTAAGTGGCTAGTCAATGCAGTAAGAAGAGTAAGAAGCATAAACAAATGGTTATAATCTAAGATGTAAAATAAACATTTCTCAGTTCCTTACTGCCCTGATATTTCGCCCTACCATTGAAAAGTTTTTAAGGAGTAATGTAATTTAACCACAGAGAGTATAGCTCGCTCTTACCTGTTCCTGCCCCATACTGGCCTTACGAATTGCTTCCATTTGGCTTTTCCTGTTTTGTATCCTTTATAATGAACCGGTAAAAGTAACAAAATGGTTTCTCTGAGTTCTGGGAGCTGTCCTAAGCCAATTATCGAACCCAGGCAAGGGTCACGGGAACCCCGATTTACACGTGATCGGTCAAAAGTGTGAGAGGCTGAGCACTTGAAGTGGGGACTGTCTTGAGGGACTGAGGCCTTATCTTGTGGGGTTTGCACTAATTCTCGGTAGCTAGTGTCAGAACTGAACTGAATTGTAGGACACTCGGTTGGTATCGGGAGAGTTGGAGAATTGATTGGTGTGGGAAAAAAATCCCCATGCATTTGGAGTGAGAAGGATTTTGTGCACAGAAACAGATATTAGCATCCTCGTTAGAATTGCTTTGAGGACACTTCATTTTCATCAGGTATCATGTACTGGTATAGCTATTTTCCCTAGTTGGCATACGTCCATCAAAAATTCAGAGACTCTCATTATTACATATTCTTTTCTCCATGTTCTACAAATAGACCAAATATTTTCTCGTGGGCAGACTTGGAGAAGTCATCGTTGGTGACGTGATTATTTAATTCAACAAATGTGTGCTGACTGTCTCATCTATGTGAGGTGATATCTCGCACAATCAGGACGCCATGCAGAACAGGATGAACTGTCCTCTGGTCCCATGAAGCTTCTGGTCTAATGAGCAGAGCCATCCAAGTGGTGCTTGAGATTTGGACACATGTGACTTCCTGCTGGGCTCCAGGCTATCTATTCACCTTGCACCTTAAAGCACGCCCAGCCTCTCTCAGGCACCATCCAAAGCCACTTAGGCTCCAAGCATTCTCCTCCCAGCTTCCGTGAAAAGCAAGTCATTTCTCCACCCCTAGTACGACACCAACTCCTTGCCCACAGAGCTGAGATCCACACTGGGTATCACCAGGAAAATAAGGGAAGGCATGTGTGTTTCCACGTCAGACGCCTATTATACTGCACATTCTTCACATGCCCCTTAAAGACAAAAGTGCCTTTGAATGAGTACTCAGATATCTGGGGCAAGCAGATGTCAAGATATGATTTATTTTTGAAAATACTCAATTGAAACAGTTCTCTTAATGCCTCACTTGAATTTCATGAAAATAAAAATGTCATCATTGAATTGTAAATTTCTTCACATAACTGAGGATTAAAGCTTTTTTTTTAAATTTAATATTTCTTATTTAAATAGATGTTCTATATGTTAATGATCACAGATCTCTTTTCCTTTTACTGTGACTATATAGGCCAAGGAAAAGGTTCTCAGTATAGACATGTAGACTAAATCGTCTTTGAAAGAAACTCTCCCCTAGAAAGAACATCCCTGTTCCCAACGGTCTGGATTCCAGTGGCACCTACCCATTGAGTCCTAAGCCTTTGGCCACTTTCTTCGCTTCTCTGCTGTCATCTACTACCCCTCTCAGCCGGGCCAGGTAGACCTGAGCGCATATGCTGCCCTGGGACTGAATGATGCAGTGTGTAGGCTGAGGATCACCTCATAGGCTTCTATGGACCCCATGGGTCGAAGTTTCAGAACACTAAAATGTTTCCAGCGTCATAACAAGTGAAGGTGATGTGGAGATGTTGGTACATTCTTCATGTATTTGTTCGCTTTGTTTGTTAGAGTTCGTCATGCGCCTTGGACTCCACAATGAACTCCATGAGGACATTTAAACTGGGAAAATCAGACTTTGGTCACTTTATGTTGACAAGTATAAATGACTTTTGGGAGGGGCATGAAGAGCACAGTTCCACACTGACGTAGCAAAGTGTCAGAAATATGTAAGAAAGACAAGCGAAAAGGCCCTAACCAAAGGATTATTGTTCCCTTCTGGAAGGAAATGCTCTTAATTCAGTTCAGTCACTCTCGTGGTCAGATTAGACTTCTCTAACCCCGTTCCTGCGTGGTCATATGTACACCAGATGTCAAACGCATCCTACTCCTTGATAGATGCATTTTGCAGCATCACTCCAATTGAATATTGAGTATGCCCAGGAATCAGAATTTCTCACTTAAAGACTAGTAGTTCTGATGCTTAAAGCTTGGAAAGTTCTGGTGAGATTGATGGTTCCGCTCAGAACTCTGGCATTTGGATTAAAGCAGTACAGAAATGAAATCTTGCGTTTGACATTAAAAGGGAGGCTTTTCTATGGCCCCTCGTTTCCTAAACCAGAAGGAACTGCCCTGACAGAACAGCCTGAGAAATCACCTTCCATTCATTTCTATATTTTCCCACATTATTGCCAATGAATTGAGACTCAAGAGTCACTATGGACTTGGTGTCACAGTAACATACAAATGAGTGAAGCAATTCACGAATACAAACAATCATTCTACTTTTTTTATACATAAAATACCAAAATTTGATTTGCCAGCCTCCTCCACTGGGGTTTCTAAGAAAGCATAACATTTGGAATAGCTTTCTTCTTTCTTACCAAATTTGTGTACTTCTTCGGTTCTTCTTCAGAATAAAAATCTGTTGGTGCTTGCTGACATTTTGAAAATGAAAGTACCAAAGGAGCATTAGCTTTGTTATATCCACATTCTACCTATCGCAAATGACTGTTGCTCCCCTGCACTTTGCTTTCATCTTTTAATTACTCAAAAGGCATTATTTCCCAAGAAAAAGAGAGGTCCCAAAATACCGGACATGAACACTTTCCTTTAAGCCTTCATTAAACTATCAGGAGAAAAAGTAAAGGTGTCCATCACTAAGCTGTTTTTCCCCAGAGAACTTCTGTGAAGACTTCACTTTTCTTCACTATCATTCTTAGTGACTCAACTGCAACTACAATGAGATGAATGAATGAATACATAATCCCACTCCCATGAAATCTTCAGTCACAAATTAATACCAGCATCAGTAACTTGTAAAAAATTGAAATAAGAAAAAGTTCATTATCTTTTATCTTTTGAAAGTGGTATAAAGAGTGAAATGAAATTATGAAATGTTGATGAACTGTGCCGTGTTAAAATACGTCATAGGGGAAGCCGGGATAGCTCGGTGGGTTGAGCGCTCACTTTGCAGCCCTGGGGACCGAGGATCGAATCCCGGCCCCGGCCCGTGCGGACCCATGTGCTGAGCTGGAGAGCTCCCCCAGTTCAGTTCTCCCTCTGTCTCTGTATCCCTCTCTCTCTCTCTCTCTCTCTGTCAAAAACCAATTTAAATAAATAAATAAATAAAATACCAATAAACAAAAAGAAAATGTTTAAAAAAAAAATAATACATCATAGAGAGCAGAACTGTCATTCATTTTAGGAATTCCACGGGTCTAAGCAATTTGGAATTCAATGGTCATCAGGGTCCTCTCAAAGTTTTTAGTTTTTCTTTTTTTTTGTTTAAGTTAAATAAAAATATAGCTTAACAATAGTTCTCCTTTAGTCCATGTGTACATATTTTACTGACCCACAAAAGTAACAAGAGCCTTGTTGACATGTTAAAGTGTCCGGGACCCATTAACTTTCATCTTGTTCACCATCAAATATGGGCATTTGGTGAAATGATAAAGCGTCCCTAGAATTCAGGTCTGTAATCTGTGGAACACCTCTTTAAATAGTGTAGGACCTGGTGACTGTATTGATAATGATAGGTTGAACTCATAAAATGGGGAGCAAATCAATATTTTAACAAGTATATTCTCTGAATATTGCCCATTTTCTGTATAATTTCCTGTTTACCTTTTCTTCATAAACTGCAAAATTTAGAACTGTCATCTCTGTCCAACATTTGTCCTCTGATGAAAAAAGAAGAGGAACCTCTAATAGAGTACGTGTTTCAGAAGCTTGTGAGATACTTGCTCGGAGGCAGCTTGTAAAAGAAAAAAGGGGAAGATAGGGGGCTATCTCCTCTCTAAAAGTATCTGTGAAATAAGACATGAACATCTTGGTTGATTTTATAGATAGAAAAGTAACCTCAGTGACTCTGGTAGCTGCTGAGAGAATGCTGTTTTCCTGGGTCCACAGTGAAAGCCACGATTGGAAGGACACGTAAAAAGTGAAGTATTTGTAAACACCCTTTTAGAAACAACTGCTCTTGCTTTCTCTTTACTTTATCATCATTCTCAGACAATGGAATTAAACTTTGGAAAAGCACACAGAGGAACGTCTGAAGGAATTAAAGGAAATAAAACCCTAAAATTTCGCTCACTTTATTTTAAATCTTATTTTTAAAACCTAATAAAACCCACTGATGTTTGCCTCAACATTCTTCTTATTCTTTTGTTTCATTTTTCCCTGGAGTTCTTATCACACATGCCCCATTGTTAATGAACCTTATTTACGGGGATATGAAGTACAGCCTAAAGGATATAGTTCATAATGTAGCAACAACTACATATCATGCCAGGTAGGTACTACACTAATCAGGGGGGTCACAGCATACATTATATAAATGCTTAGCTACTATGTTGTATTCTTTAAGCTAGTATAAAATAATATTGAATGCCAAGTGTAACTTAAAAATAGAAATAACCATAAAATATAAAGTCGATCCTTTTTTGTTCATCACTAACTTCATCCTATACTTATCTGAATATTCAAACACTAAAGTTCAGAAAATAAGCTATCAATTTATGAAGCAAGTAATTTCATTGTATTTCCAGTTTCTAAATTGATAAGATTCTATATATTTTTGAAATACAGCAAATATAAGTTTATCCACTCCTTGGCAATTCTTGTTTGCTTCTGTTGTGTTGGTTCATTTTGTTCTTTAGATTCCACATATAAGTGAAATCACGTGGCATCCGTCTTTCTGTTTGACATATTCCACTCAGCACAATATTCTCCAGGCCCATTTGCCACTGCAGATGGCAAGAAGCCAATCCCTTCCATAACCATTGTATATATGTGCCACCTCTTATTTATCCACGTATTCATTGACAGACACCCAGGCTGCCTCTACCTCGTGACCGTTGCAAACAATGCAGCAATGAACATATGGGTGCATATGTCTCCTTGAAGTTTCTTTGGATAAATACCTAGAAGTGGAATTACTGGGTCTTTGTCTCTTATTATAGCCCTTGTTTTAAAATCTACTTTGTTTGGTATGAGTATTACTACCTCAGCTTCTTGTTTGGTTTGGTTTGGTTTCTGTTTTTAAGAAATATCTTTTTATCTCTTTACTTTCAGTAGACATATGTGATTGTCCATGATAGTTGTTCTGTAGTTTAGTTGTCATTGATGTGGTTCTGAGAAGAGGTGAGCGCAGCATTTACCTACTCTCCCATCTTGACCATAGGATGTCACATTTTTTAAAAGTGTTTTAGTATAAATAATAAAACAGCTTTAGAAAATCATCAGCCAGACACAGCTCTCTTTATTTATCTACATTGCCTTCTTGTTCTCATTCTAATTGCATTACTAACTACAAATCTCTGTGCTCCTTTCTAAACTAAAGCTTTGTCCTAATTTGTCTGTTTCTGTGTGGATTTCTATTCTACTCATGATTGCAGAGTCTGTTCTTTGGAAGCAGACACGGAGAGTTGGAAGTGTTAGATGTTTATTAGGGATTAATGTCTGGTGTAAAGTAAAGGGGAAGGAAGGAGGCAGCCTTGCATACAGGCAAAACTGAATGGTGAAAGATGTGACATGTTTGCCAACTGGGTGGGAAGCTCTAGAGTGAGTAATGACAGTCAGAGTGCCCCATGATGGACCACGAAGGCTCAGCCTTCCTACTTCCACCCTGCTTAATCATAGGATTTGGGCTGCCGTGGGCAGGGCGTGACCTTGGGAAAGGCACCTCTTTGAAGCCAAAGCAGACTATAAAGAGCCGGCAGTGGAGGTTGTCTGCTGCCCACACCCCCTGAAGATTAGTGCACCTGCATGTGGAACACACTCATCATCTTCTCATTGCTAGTGACAGAAACCAAAGTCAAACTCGCTAAAACACTTTTGTACGTCCAGGTATAGTGAGAGCCAAGGATTCAGTCGACACTTATAGAAATCTGTTCTATATTTTCATTTCTATGTGTTGGCTTTGTTCTTGGATAGGATTTGCCCTAATATTGGCTAATGTAGCTACTGGCAGCCCCAGCTGACAGAGAGCACAACTATCCTAAGATTTCTAGCAAATATCCTGGGAACAACATTGATTCACTAATCTCCACCCTAGGAATCAAGAGATGTGAACTGAAAGTTGTCAAGGCTGCTTCCTCATTTTAAAATTGAGACTTTTACACACAAAAAAAAAAGAGAGAGAGAAAGAGAGAGGGTGGGGGGATACTGAGCAGATGAAGATTATAGTGTCTTACTTTCCGTGACACGGTCGTTTGTCTAAGGGGGTGACCACCTTTGCTGAACTAGGCCAATCAGCTCTTTCTTCCTGGAATTGGAAACCACGTGGAGGTATCAACACTCAGATTGTCAGACCTGAAGGTAGCCTCTTAAAGAGAGTCACATTTCTGTAATTCTTTCTAAATCAATTTTACTATCTTAACTCCAGCTTGTGAAAACCTTGGTCAAGTATCTCATTTTAAAAAATGGGGATAATAATGGTACCTAAAAATAAAAATGCTTTTATAATTGAAAAATTAATACAGTAGGCTCTTAGTTAACCGGCATCCATGGGGTGTGAAATATTTGTTATCAATAATTTAAAAATAGTTTACTTCAATTAATAGTTTAAATTATTTATATTATTATTTATTATTTTTATTAAATTATTATTAGATTTAAAATGGTTTCAATTATTTTAATATCTAAGAAAATAGATTATTACTATGATTTTATATTTATTTATTACTCTTTTTAACCTCTCATTACCATCTCAAAAATCCACTTATCACTTGTAGTCAATGTCAAATATCTGTCAACTGTCTTTGTTTCATTATAGCGGCTAAATTCATTACCTTATGGTTGAGGTTGAAGCTTTATTTCCCAAAATAGTGTGAAGAGTTTTAATTGCTGTGAAGTATTACCACCATTTATGAAGCCATTTGTTTTTCTTTCTGAAAGATTTCTAGTCAACAAAAATCCCTTTCAACCAGTGTCTCCTCTCCTGGAAGGAATTATGCATGGAAATTCATTTTTTACAAGTTTTTATTAGCACCTCCAATCAGTCTCTGAACCAAGCACTGTACTAGAGAGGAGTGTGCTTCTCGCTTTGTCTTGACGAGACACAGAAATTAACAGTATGGCTCCATATTTGAATAACCATGAAAATTCTCGCCTCACGTTCATTGTGAAAACATGCCTTTGAAATATCTTGCCGAAGGCTTTTTCGTCTTCTGGTTGTTATACAAAAACATGGTCATCCCAAAGGAGTCAATGAAACCGAACTGTGTTCCACCTTAATCAGATTCACTATCATGTCCTAATGCAATTTGTCCTAATTCATTTCAGAAGAAGACAACCATTTACGATTCCCAGAGACATGTGGGAATAAATGTGGCTGTATGAAAATCCCCTGAGTGTGCTATAGACTACACTTACCAGTTCACAAAAGAAGCTAATTTCACTTCTGAAAAGAAGCTTTATGAATGTAATGTATATTCTAATTCAAAAGCCCACCCAGTCACCGCACAGTCACATGGCTACACGTGTTCTATTTTGGATTACAGCAACTTATTTCAGACTAAGCAGTATACACATTACTGTATTAGCCTGATCACACATGTCAGTGTTTGAAAGATAATCCTATTTTTAGTTATTCTACTGGAAAAAAACCCCTAGTAACAATTAACATAGTAATAACTACCTTGTAGTAAAATAGAAACCAATTGGTTCCAGTCCCCCCACCTCACACCACCCCTACCTCCACCAAAGCCATTGACGATAGATACATTAAGTGGTTTGTTAGAAAAAAAAATTTTTTTTTTTAATTTTTAAAAGACCCACCGTATTTTTGCCTCTGAGAAACATGAAGCTATAGTAGAGACTATGCCAAGGGTAATGAATCTACAAGTTTATTTTGCAATGAAATCCTTTTTCTTGGATTTTATATTTCATTACAAACATGTTTTTACAAAAGCAATGTTTTCTATAAACAGAACGGGTAATAGATGACACACTACTAAAGCAAGCCAGAAATGTAAATAATCAAAGGATTTTCATTTACTTTTCTGCAATAATCATGAAATCATACTGACCTAATATTTCATCATTTATTTATTTATTTTTCATCTGATGTGGTTTTCATTGTTTCTTTTTTTTTTTTTTTCCTTTTATCTCGGGTACGTTTTGATGTTCATCTGTTACTAAATTAACTTCACTTTGCTCTCCTCAGCCAAAGGTGCTCTATCTTTCCACTTAATTAATGATACAGTTTCATAGGTTAAGCAGCACGCCTCCTGGATGTGGTTAAGAATAGCATAGTTGCTCACTGTCCTTAGGGAGTATGTTCTGTGAGGATTTCTGGAAATCAGGTCTTTCTTCAAAATATACCAAATCATGAATTAACTGATTGACAAATATAATTTTGATTGAACTAAAATAGAAATCATGTCTAAATTTAAATGACGTGGTCTGCTCTGTGCCATGGCTGAAGGTATAGGGAGCTGGTTAACGGCTTCATGTTTGGCCATACTTCTGGTTGACCCCGGACCCTCTACCCACTTGGTACCCGAGCAACTCCGTCTTGCCTCCCCGCCCCCCACTTCTATCACCAAAGGAATACCTTCATCCTTCATCTAGTGTTCTTTCCACCTTCCTCCTTCCTCTCAAGAGTCCCCAGTGACTTCCTGAGAGATAATTATGCCTGTAGCTCTGGGACCCAAAGTAATCACCAGGCTTGGCGTGAAAGGATGCTGGAATGCAAGCTGAAGCACCAAGCAACGAAGATTCGGTGCAGATATTATGAAAAGGGAGTGCTTTGCAGCAATTACTCCATTGGCCTGATTTCTGCCAGCCTACAGGATACAGCTAAGAGGCCAAAGCATAAACACCACCTAGAATTACTCATAATGACTCATCGGCGTTTGTTGTTCAGGACCCAGTGGAAGTCTTTGCACAAAGATCTGTGCTGTGGTAACAAAGCTTCCAGAAAAGAAAAACAAATCTAACAGGCTTTTTGGCTCTGATTTAGTACGGGATCAACTTCTCTCTGTGTCTCCCTTTCAAGTCTGAGGTTCCTCTAAGAAGCTCTGTTTAGAGCAGCTGGGTCAGAACATATCATGTAAAGTCACCACGTGCTGTTAGGATGAACAGTTAGCTAAATTGATTAGAGGCTGATGCAGCTGAGAATGAGATTGAGAGCGGGATTGCTGAGTGGGAGGCCGGCATTCACACTGTCACAGTCTATAACCCAAATCCCCACCAGCGACCTATTCATGTTGGCTTTCTGTCGCAGGGGCCGAATGAAATGGCACAGCATCGTCAACAGAACTTGGGAAAGAATCCTAAGTGCTGTCCTAAGAGTAGAACTGTCACATCAGAAATGGCAGCATGCATCATCGATGAGATAGGGCAAAGGGAAAAACAAACAAGCTAAAATTTTTTGGAAGTAAGTTCTAGATTTCACAGAACTGTCCCTATCTGACTGGGAAAGCCATAGATGATGCATTGTTTCCTGGAGTAAGGATTAATTTCACTCCACAATTGGACCAGTTTAGACCTCGAACGAGGTAGTTATCTTTGCTTTGTCCATTTGTCATGACTCAAATGTATCAGAAAGCAGACTCATTTTGAGCTTCCTCAGTTCCTCTAGTAGTGCCACGTATGCTACTTATAGTATCTGTATAAGCGGCATTATTGCAACAAAAGAATGCAATGTGTGCTATCGGATGATACAGGAATGGATGTGCTTCATCGTATAAAGCATTATTAATAAGGAAATTCATGTCACGGTTTCCATCCTGATTTTTAGTATGTTTTTAGCAATTTTTTTTATAAGCTATGCCAAGTTCCTGGGGAAGGATTCTTAGAAGTGAAACTTACGGGGGGAAAAAAACCCTGAACTATAAATGGGCCAAACTGTTCTACTTGCTCCAACTTTCACATTCACACGACTGAACAGTGATAAGCAAAATTGTCAGATGAACTGCCCGAGTCCCAGTTGGCAGCTTAAGGCACTGAATAATGGAATCCATTGAGTGCTAAATACATCAATTATCTATTTAATTTAAGGTATTCATGGCCTGTGATAATTGTTCTGAATGCTGGCAACTTCAACTCTGAACAAAGTTGTAGTATTGTGAGTTAAAAGACAATTGTCTTCAGCTTTCTTTTCAATAATATTGTTTTTGTGTATGCCAGACGTAAGCATGCATTTTGCTGGAGATAGTTGCCTTAGACCAGGAACTTAATGCCAGGCTTATTCGCGGCTGCCAAATGTGACCATCATATGCCATCTTCTCACTTATTAGTAATTGTGAAACAATCTGCACTGATTGTCTAATTAGATAAAATGTTCATCTGAAGTGACGTTAGGGACACATTTGGGGGGGAGCTTTCAAGCCCTGAATAATTATTGTAATCAACACCACAGCTCATCATAGCAGCTAATAAACCAATTGAAGCAAAATATGAACAGTTTTTCTTTACTTTCTACCTAACAATTCAGATTGGGGTCCACATAGCTAGATGACTGAATACCTGTCTTGAAACTAGTTTCCTTGGTTTTAATCAATCACTCCCACATAAACTAAAGGCATTTGTACTTTGCCTCCTCTATAAGATTATTATTAAATGACATTAGGATGTTCTGGGGAGCATAAACCACCCCATTTAATTGCATGTGTTTTTTCGCAATATGCAATCGTGTGGGTAAACTGTTATCACTTTTTTCTTTCACTTAAAACATTGTTTTCTCCAGAGGACAGCTGAAATAGCTTGCTTTGATTTGATCTAGTGCTCTAAGACCTAACCCATAAGAGAAGTGACTGACTTAATTATTTTTCAATTATTTTGATTTTGAAACTTAAAAGAAGCTGTTACAATTATTTCAAAACTGTTTTCTCCAAAACAGTGTAATCTTATTCAGCTGGGCCAATTAGAAGCATTGTAATATATATAAGTAGAGGACTAGAGACTTAGGTCCGCTGAACGGTCTAATGTGACAATAAGATGTCATACATGAACATTTGGGATGCTTATTGTAATTATTTGCTGCATAAATGAGTCCCAGGCAATGAACTTGAGAGTTGCCTGAGTACTACCGGTATGTACCACGGTGAGCCAATCACAACAAGCAAAGGGTCAAAGGTTAGAATAGACCGCCTCTCTGACTCTGGCCAATCTGAGCAGGCTTTTTACTAGAACACAGTGTAGCTTCGGGTACAGAACATGTATAATGTGCATGCATAAAAAGCCTGCTCGGATTGGCTGAGTTAGAGAGGCGGTCCAAGCAGCCTTGCAGTGATTGGTGCGGGATCGAGTTGGAAAATTCATTTGGCGGCATATCCAGACGATTTTCGGGATATACTCGGCGTATGAGACGACCCCCGATTTTCGGTTGACTTTTTTTCGTTTCAAAAGTCGTCTTATACGCCGGAAAATACGGTAATTTATTTCACCTGCAACGTATGGCTGTGGACTAAGGCAGCTTTACTACCCACACTTTCAAGGAAGAGGAAAGGCCCATACTTTTTTAATGAAACACTTGATAGCGATTAAGACAATGAAGTCCATTGGGCACTCAATTCAGAAGAAATTACTAAGGGAATTAAGAAATAAAGTGAGAGGGTAGTGGGTTAGCTCAATAGGCTGAGCACTTGCCTTGCAAACACGAGGTCTGGGGCCCCTACCCTGCCCTGGCCAGTACCAACCCACATACTGAACTGCAGCGCAATTGGTAACCACCAGGATGGTGGCAAAGGTTGTCGCCTCCCATACGGGAGGCCCCGGGTTCAGTCCCACCCTGCATGGCCCCACATCCACCTGTGTGGAAGGAAACCATGTCCAACTAATGATGGACAACTATGGAGGCTGCTCTAGACCCTCCCCCATCCCTTCTCTCTGTCTCTGTCTCTCTATCACTCTTACCTTCTCTTAAACAATAAAATAAATCTTGAAAAAAGTAAAAGAAACAAAGTGATGAGTTCAAGTGAAATAATTGACTTCATGGTCCCAGAGACATTTAATTCAAATACAAATTAATGTGAGTATTCCTCAACTCACTTTATAACTTCCTTATATATACAAAAACACATCAATTTTGATCATTCAGGTCTGAAACTTCAGGTTTTTTTAAATGTCCGTGTTATTATTTTTGTATAAAATAATCATCCTATTCTCTATTTTGTACTGTGTAGGCTCACTATCCTTTTACCAATACAACAAGAAAATTATTAATTCTCATATTTTAATTATTGAGTCATTAGTTATCTATTTATTTATCAAATGTTTATCAGGCACCTACTATATGCTATCCCCATTGTAGGAACAGAGGGTAAAATGATTGGCAGGCTAAACAAAGTTCCTGCACACTGAATTTATCATCAGGTAAGAAAGGTGGGCAGTTAAGCAAATAGCAATGATAACTTTAAAAGGACTTTCATCTTGGATGTCAGAAGTCTCTCACTAAGTCTGGGGTAAGGGAATTGCTAAGAGCAGGCTTTTTGGAGGAAATGACATCATGGAGACCTGAAGGAAGGGGAATATGAATGGAACAGTGTGGTCCCTAGAAATAGCTCCTTGGTTGTTCATCCTGCATGGCTGTCCCCTCACCTAGTTTTCTGCCTTTCAAGGATCACTTATGAAAAGAGTCAAACCTTGCATTCCCAAGCCAGATCCAGCCTTAGTATAGGTACGCTAGCCTACAGTGTTGTTGTTTATAATTGCATTCATTGAAACATTTAAAAGTTAGGACATTTCACAAAAGAAATTCGCCGTTTTGCTTTCTCTTGAAATTTGGATGCGCTAGCAATAGTGGGCTTGGCTTCCTCAGTTAATCCCTTTAGACCTACTTAGAGCTGCCTCTGTTATTCTTTACAAGTCCTCAGGATTGAGACTGAGTGTCAACTAATATTTCACTTTCCACCTCATCAGCTTTCCTCATGTAGGTCCCTTTCCTAGCCTCAGCGGGCATTTTCGCTAGTGACCTAAGCTTAAAACTTCTCCAGGTTTTGAGTCAAAGAAACACCAGCAATTTTATAGGCTTTGGGGTATTTGGTTAAGCTGGTCCTTCTTTATGCAGGGAGTATGTGTGTGAATACAGTCTACAGTAATTTTATGTAGTTCACATTACTAATGCATAGGAAACATCACCCTGGATATTTGTGTATTCTGTTTTCCTTGTTCATTCCTTGCCCACATATTTACATGAAACGTTATCAATGTTGTCACTTGAACTGTATGTAATTTGCTTAAAGACACACTCAAATATACACAGTGTCATTTTTACTTAAAGGGATATGCAAGAAAATAATACTTTAGAAAGCATTTAAAACACCCTAAGCTTCACACGTTGGTACCTCGTGAATGAGCAGCTTAAGCCTATCTAGGCAAGAAAGTGCATTGAGGAATTCTTTTTTTTTATTATTATTATTTTTTTTTTTGAAGCAGAGTGCATAAACTCTCACACTTGGATATGCAAATGACCAATATTAAGGATATTGCGAAAAACATTACAAAAAACAATTTGGGGAAGGCATCTGGACACCTACTGGTACATGCATGTGTAACTAAGATAATAATGATGTGGCACTCCTAATCAGTCCATTTACCGTGCAGGACCCTCTGTGGCGTCTTTTTGTGAGCACTTCAACTGTGTCCCAGACATTTGGAATGAAATTGAGAATCACGATGCGAGGGAAAAGGGGCATTCCCAGCTGAAAGTTCTTCTTGACTGTTTATTTAATAAAAAGGAAACAAGCGAGTGCTGTCTGAGGGAGAAAAATACTTTCTTACTAGCTAGGTATTTGAATTTTGTACACAGAGTGCCTCCCTCTTAAATATCATGGAAGATATTTGACTTGACAGGAGTATAAGCCTTATGAGCCACTAGGAAAAAGTACGTGGGCAGCAAAGAGTGGATTGGGATTCAGGAAACATAGGAGGGATGTCCTTCGGGCAGAGTATGATTCTGGGGGGTGGGGAACAGTAGTTTGATCCACAGAGCACTCGGGTCGGGGAGGAGAGAGAAATAAAGAAGAGAGAAAGCCATTTCTCCAGCCCATGGGCGGGATGCATTGACATGGAGCATCCATTCCTACCACCTCTCTCTGTTCCTCTCTGGATTACAGAGCTACAAAGTTAAAATCTACGTTTTCTAGACACTCTAACAATTAGGGTTCTGGATAGGCGTTAGATCTTCTGAATTAGATGTACCTTCAAGAGATCTCAAAGGTAAAGGCGAGACAGAGGCTGTCTTCTTGATGTGGAACCTGACACCAAGACCCTGGAATGTCAGTGTTGAGGGACATTGCGAAAGCCCATCCTGGCGTCACTGTGGCTTCTTAATTCCTGCCTTGCACCTGTTTGGTCTTCAAATGAGTAGTTTTAGAGATGGCTTCTTGTTTCCTGCCCTTCCGTTTTCTCTAATCATTCCTGTAAGCCTCTTTTTGCTTATGAAATACCTGGACTCATCTATATATTTTTTTTTTAAGTACAGAGCCTAGACAGATATGGTTCTGTTTCCACAGTTTTCATGTAACAGGTAGAAACAATCCAATTAGACAGTTGCCTACACAGGATTGAAGACGGCTTTGGTCATTTTTTTAAAAGATCTAACTCTAAACAGCATAATCCAGGCCTTTACTTTAGAAAACGCTTCAGAGGAAAGGTTATAGCAGGGGGTTGGGGGCTGCCCCAAATACATAATCAAATACTGAAAGTTATATCAGGGCAACACATTGTAAAAATTAATTAATTCTCTGAAAGAAAAAAATTAAGGGAAAGTTAGACTAGAGCATTATTTCTTTGGCTTAAATAATGGGTTGGCATTAAAATGAAAGAAAATGTATTATTGAGAAGCTTTAAAAACCAACAGGTTCTAGGTAGCAGTGGGCAGAAGAGTTAGGAAGCTAAATGAGGTCGGCGCCCACCTATGTGGGGTTATGCTTTCAGTATTTGCTACCCACAGTCCACCATAATCCCAAAATATGAAATGGAAAATTCCAGAAACAAAAAACTTATAAGTTTTAAGTTGCACGCTGCTCTGAGCAGCGTGATGAAATCTTTTGTCTTTCGGCTCCATCCCTCCTGGACATAAATCATCCCTTCATCCAGTCTCTCCCTCCTGAGTATGCTACCCGCCCATGAGCCATGCTGGTTACTGCACAGAGTGTCATGACGTCACTGGGCTTATGTCCAATAACCCTTACTTTAGTTAATCATGTCTCATTCACTGCACTTCAGCTCATACATAGACCTTTTATCATCTTACATCATCACAAGAAGAAGGGTGAGTACATTACAGAAAGATAGCTTGAGAGAGACCATATTCATCAAACTTTTATTACTGTATATCATTACAGCTGTTCTATTTATCATTAGTTATTGTTCATCTCTGACTGGCCTAATTTATTAATTTTACTTTATCATAGGTATGTATGTATGTATAGGAAAACTCAGGATATATATAGGGTTTTCTGTTACCCGCGGTTTCAGGCATCCACTGAGGGTCTTAGAACAAATCCCCTTCAGATAAAGGGGCACTACTGTAAAACTGACCTCCACTGTGTGGGCTCCAGATCCTGTATCGAGAAGCATGCCTTAACGCTACAGAAGTGAGTGATATACGACCTAACAGTAGTCAGACTGGCTCAAGAATTAGAGCAGAACTGAGATTACAAGTAGACAAAGCAATTCAGGGGCTGGTTCCTAACCACGTAAATTTTGTCTTATTATAGTGATAAGTCTGCAGAGACAGCATGCAAATCAGACACTCTAGGAAGAGTTAGAGCGGTGTAGGCAAAACAAGAGGTGAGGCATTGTAGAAAGGACAGGGTACTGGGCGAGGCTGTGGGGAGTAGGAAGAGGAGAAAACAGTGTGGGGGAAGAAGACTATAATTCTTATTTCAAATTTATAGCCAGAAGTCAATGGAAAGATCACAAAAATGAGTGATCTTGCTCCCTACAACAAGAGAAAATGTTCTCCCAGCCATTCGTAAAGAACTGAAGTAAATATTTTTCAAGGATAAGTGTCCAAATTATAACCATCAACAGAACACTTTTGCCTAAAGTCATTTTTCAAATATAATTCTCATATTACTTTCAACTTTAATAATTTATTATTTGAGAAGTCATGCCAAAAAAGTTTTCAAGCAATGGCAGATTAAACTTCAAGTTGAGGTAGCATGATGCAAGAAAAGGTCTGGATAGGAAAATTTATCTCTAGACCTTGTGATTACTAGCTGTGTGTATTTGGACAATTAATTAAAATTTTCTGGCCTCCAAGATTCCTGATGGATAAGAAAGAGAGCTGGGTTACATCATCTCTGAGATCAAATAAGGACTGACTTCAAATTATATTTTTAAAACTTATTTTTAAGGAAGCAAAATAAAAGTATGAAGTGAAAATACTCATTTCTCACAATGATGCTGAGAAACTTACTCATGTTTGGGAAGATAATATTTGTTCAGATTTTCTGGAAATATTTTACAATATGTTCCAGCAGCCATAAAAATTTATAATTTGAACAAATAATGCTATATTTCAGAATTTACTCTAAGAACCCCAAAATGAAAAAAGTATTACATCACTTTTAGTATTAAAAAATCATACAATTTAAATATTAAAGATAGAATCCTTAAGTTAGGACAATGAATTTAAGTGTTATGAAAATACTAAAATTATCTTAAAATATTACAACATAGAATTTTTTAAGCAAATGTAATATTAAATACATTCAATGACTATCTAAAAATTGCCAAAAAAAAATTTGTCTAGGGAAAATTCTATGTGGCAGTGTCCAAATATATAAAATATTATGCTCCATAATTTTCTCATCCCCTCTGAGCTTGGGAATATCAGTTTCAAAGCATCAACCCTGGTCTCCAGAAGAGAACCCCACTGGGCATTATAAAGTTTTGTCCTCCACAATCATTCATCCCTCATGACTTAATGACGAATGTGTTCACAGGGCCTTTCCTGAGAACCTAGCTAGCTAGTGGGCTTTCTGACCTTTTATAGTGTACCCAACCTACTACACCCACCCTCTGAGCCTTTTAGTTCCTTCCCACAACTATAGGTACTTCTAGATTTTCCACTTCATTTCTATGGAACAATGTCATGTCCAAGCCCCTTACTAGCCAACCCATCAATGAATTAATACAGGCTAGAAATGTTCATAGCAGCATGTTAACTCCTATGTCCCCTCCAAAATATCCAATAATAATATCTACTTCTCTACTAACACAATGTTCTGGACCACCTATGTCAACCTTTTATTTATTTATTTTCCATATTCTCCTCGTTCCTAATGGTACTTATAACCCAGGACCTATGGATAATTTAGTGAATACTCCATTTATTCACATGTAGGAATATACTTTTCTACTTACCTCATGTTGAACACTGATTCTAGTTATTGGTCTAGAAATGATATGGGAAGATGCAGGCAGGTCTTGAAGAAAAAGATAAGTATTTTGTGGGACATCTGCTTTTTGTGAGCTCTTTGTATGACTTCCAAGCAATGTGTCCTTTCTACGATTCAGGTGATTCTAAGCATACAAGACTCCTAGGTGCACTCACAAATGTCTTTATCTCAGGTCTCAGGGCCCCTTTCCTTCCCTACTAGGCTTGTCTTAATGTGTAAAGCTTCCTGGTATTATAAATTGAGTATCCTTGCTAACTCCACCATCATAACATTCAACTCTTGGACCTGATTTCATTGTAGTTTGTTCTCTGGTGTAAGGTGAAGGTCTCTTTAAACCTTGCCACAGTCTTATAGCTTTCACAGTATATTCTGAGGTGATATTTGGATGAGCCTATTATCTCTTATTAAGATTTTTTACTGCAATTAACAGAACTCAGCCAACCCTATGTTCCTCATAATGACCATTTGTCACCATATTGTCCAAGTGCTGACATAACCACCTTAGCTATACCCCATTGTATTTCAGCTTAAATGAGAAATTTACTAAATGTAACACAGAGTTATCACCACCCTACTTAACACCAGAATAAGTCATTTGCTGCTAACCTGTCAATAGGTGAACCAGCTCCAGAATTTTTAGTGTGAGGTCCTTCTTCCTAGGCTACTAACTATCCTGTTTGTATTCCCTCACCAGCAGATGTTAAGACAGGATTATGTTCCTGCATTTATTTAGACAGTGTCACAGGTGGCTTGGTGATGCAGCAAAGAAGTCAGGACAGCAATGACGTGATGTAAGGGGTTACCACTATTGGAAACTAAGAGCAGTTTCACAAGACACTCTTTGAGAGACTAAATTAAACAGATCTCAAATTTACCCCAATGAAGCGCAAGAGAGCTGGAGTGTTTGTCCACCAATTCCCATCTCTTGTTTGTTGAGGTCCACTCCTGGGGACATTAAGTCCTTGAAACTTGTGGCTGCTTCCATAGCCAGAAAGCTGTCAGGTGGAAGAATGTAAGAAGCCATTGGCTTTGAATAGGACTGCTGGCAAGTGCCTTTGGGAAATGAGTGGAGGACTAATTATGTCTCCTACCATCTAGGAAGCTCATCATCGATGAAGAGAAATCAGTCTCAGTCAACTCTATTATAGCACTCCGGAGTATTTCACAATAGTTGACCATGTAAAACTTCATTAGTTAATAAACTAAAGACATTTAGCATAATCTTAGGAATGCCTACAAGGTCATGTTTTAGAATATGAATGACTTGAAGTATAGGAACAATGAATGAGAGTAAGAAGGCATCCAAATTGGAACTCCAAATCACTCTTAGCATGTGAGGATGGGCTCATCCTGAGGGACTATAGAATTACTGAAATTTGGATGAGCTGAAAAAAGAGAAAGGCTTAGGTCAATTCTGAGAGCAACAGATACTGAATGAAAGCAGACAAATCTGAAGCATTTTAGTATACTATTTAAACTCCTACTCTCTTTGTTTAATATACACACATCTGGGGAAGCCGGGATGGCTCAGTGGGTTAAGTGCTCACTTTGCAGCACTGGGGACCGAGGATCAAATCCCGGCCCCAGCCCGTGCGGACCCATGTGCTGAACTGGGGCGTGTCCCCAGTTCAGTTCTCTCTCTGTCTCTGTCTCTGTATCTCTCTCTCTGTCAAAAATAAATAAATAAATAAATAAATAAATAAATAAAATGTAAAAAAAAATTATTAAAAAAAAATATATATATACACACATCTACTGTTTACACATGTATTTACACGAGCTGTTCAGAAAATATCCAGCCATGTAACCATCCTTGTTGTATTGTCAATGACTATATTTTTTCCAAACAGCCCTTGTGTGTGCATATGTCAGATATATTACACACACACACTGCACAACTCCATTATAAAATCATTGATGTATGTGTATTTAATTTTCTGTGCTTCTTATTAGACCCAAAACATCTTAAGACTCAGCTCAAACATGATGATCACAACTTTCCCTACTTCTGAAGATTTATAATCTACTCAAAGAAATTGGATGGATGGATGGATGGATAGACAGATACAGAGAATATGTTCTATAGTTATATACCATCAAAATATAGAAAGGTCTAATGCACTTCAGAAGATAGTGAAATAACATGAATTTTAGCTGAGCATTAGAAGAACCATTAGAATTGGGCTTGCAGAGGTGTGAGGGGTTAGGGAGAAGATCTAGATTGGACACATCGAGTGGAGGAAATAGCTTAAGCAACGAGTTCAAAGAATATACCAATAAAATAACAACAACAAGCTCTGCATTTCAAAATTCATGGTGTAAGAATTATTGTACAAAGCTGGAGCTGAAATCCATCCCATGGTCAAATGCCTATCTGTGGTGTTTCTTTCAGGTTCAGATGAGATAACAGATAATGTGTATAATTGTACATAATTACAGTTGAGGTTAGTGCCAGTGACATGGCCGCAAAGGGTATTAAAATAACAAAAGGCTAAATAATGCTTCCTTGCTCTTCCTGCTTTGTGTAGGTACCTAGTTCGCTGTTGGGGTAAAAAAATCAGGAGCCCAGTGTTGTCCCCTGCTGGTTGCTTTCCCTTTCTGGCTGATTTCCCTTTCGACCTTTTGGGGTTCAGGCTGTTCCCAGAATTCATTTGCACACCCTTTTCTGCTCTTTCCCTGGCTTAGCACTCAGGGTTTCCACCGCAGATTAATGACAGCTAATAATATCTGATATATCTGGACATTGCCACATAATGAGTTGCAGTCCCACCGGGTCCCTGAAGTGTCACCACTAACAAATTCAGCAGACCTGCACATAATTAGCATGTGAAGAGAGTGATCGCAGAGTAAATCTATAAGGGAAGATGGAGAGCTCAGGAGAGAAAAATTCAAGGGGAAAAAAAATCCCTCCTTATCATGCCTTACGAAATGTTTCTTGGCAAGAATATTTTTTTGATAACAAACTGTGGACAGGTTACCTTTACAGTAACATTATTCCTTCCATGGCTGATAGGCAGAATTTCATTATGTCACTGCTAATGTTTCCATATTTCTGCAAAATGTCACCATATGTAAATTAAGAGAGGTTAGGGGTCCCTTGCAGTTTTCTTTAAAGATCCATGGTCCTCTCTGCACAGTGGCTGTGGAACTCACATACACGTTCTTTGACAGGCTGGAATTTGGTGATGAAACACACAGAAACTTTGCCCTTAACTTACCAAGACTAAACAAAATGCTGTATGTTCTCACAGTCATTGCCCTGAAAGCTACAAATGCCACATAGATGAGGAGGGAAAATAAAGAGAGAGAAGGAACCCAGAAATCCACAGTGTGCCTAGTATAATCACCAACTTGGAGGTCTATTTCTCACATGATAATGAACATTTAAATCCACATGGTAATTTTAGGATTTGCCTCAGACAACCGGAACACAGATGGAAATGTCTCTGATTATCTTGGGCATGGTTTGAGGGCTTTGCCCTTGAGCCTTTAACTCCAGCACACAAGTCCACACTAGAGGAAGGTGTACTATGGAAAGATCACAAAAATGTGGCTGTGGAAATAAACTTATCAAGAGAGACACTTCTGAATTTTGTATCGGTCCTTTTTTTACAATAATATTATTAAACTTAGCCAGAAATCCAAGATAAGAGTACAAAAACATGTTTAAAAACAAGCTACAGGGAATGCCGGGATAGCTCAGCAGGTTGAATGCCTGCCTGTCTTGCAGCCCCAGGATCTGAGGATCAAATCCCAGCCCTGACCCACGCAGACCCATATGCTGAACAGGGGCGTGTCCCCAGTTCAGTTCTCACTGGGGTGAGCCTCCTATGTGGGAAGCCCTGGGCCTAGTTCCTGCCCTGTGCAACCTGACACCCACTTGTGGAATGAAAATATGTAGAAAACTAACCACATGCTACTGTGAAGACTGCTCTGGGTCCTCCCCCTTTCCTCTGTCTCTCTCTGTTCCTCCTTCTCTCTGTCAAAAACACTAAAAATAAATCTTAAAGAAAAACAAAACAAAAACACAGCTACAGAAAGCATGGCTTCCCAGTGTCTCAGAGAGTGCCCATGGGGCCTCTTCCCCTCTCTGCAACCTCTGATTGGGGACGTGTGGCCTTCTCAGGCCCTGTGCGCATCACTTCACAATGCCTCCTACAGCCAGAGGGTTGGGGGGAGGGGATCATTCCTCCAATTGGCATTCTGGAAAGACAGGCCACGGGCTCAAGACAACATGGGAGGCAATCAGCACTTGTAAGCTGATAATTACCCTGCAAGGTGATCAATAAAGACCCTGAAGGCAGACACTCTTCTGCAACCCTCAATGCACTGGAATCCTGCTTGTGTCAAGGACCCCACTGAAGTGTGATGTTGATCACTTTGAGTTCATTTTTGATCTCCATCTCCATTTTTGATGCCCATCTTCAATGGGCAATCTATTTTGTGCATGAGGATTGAACTATCCTAATACCTGCTAGTCTCCAAATGCAGACTTCTAATTCATCTTTCCCCAGAACTCAAGATCCATGTAACCAATGGTCTATTGAATGTCTACTCCTGAATGGCTCCCAGGCGTCTCTCTCTTAACAAGCCTACAGGAAATGTCTGTGTCAGCCAGCACAGCCCCAAGTCCAGCCTTGCTCCACATATTGAGCAACATAACACCTCAAAGTGTCTAGTGTCCCAAACTATTCTAAGTGTCATTCACTGCCTCGCTCTTGAAGTCAATCAATGACATGCTTTCCTTAAATGCCTTTCACACCCACCCCCTTTTCTTCAAGTATTCACTCCATTAACCTTTATTTCTTTCCTGGATTATGGTACATATGCAGAATGGGTTTCTAATTCAAATCTTATCTTTTTCCCATCTTTCCTCATTTGCTGTCAGGATGATCTTTCTAAAACCAAAACAGAAGCATGGTATTCCTTGACTTCACATCCTTCAAAAGCTCCCCATGGCTAAAATAATCAAATGAAACTTCCTGCATTTCTTAAAACAGCACGCACAGTTCTCTGTCCAGCTTCTGCCTCTTGCCTCAAGGGCATTACCTTTTGTTCTTGCTGTTGTTAGAAACATAGAATCTCAGGTAGGGCCTCAGTTCCATCATATCAGAATCTGCATTTTACAAAGATCTTAGTGGGAGAAGCACTTAGGGAACACACTGGTTCTCCAGCTTCGCTGAGCTTTGAAATGACACGAGAGCTTTCTAAAGCAATGATGCCTAGCTCCTACTGCAGGGACCCTGATTTAATGATTTCTTCACTAGGACAAAAGCATGATTACTCAGGGAAAATATTGACGAGATTGGACTTCATGAAAATTACATATGTTGGCTCTTTGAAAGACACCATTAAGAGAATAAAGACAAATCAGAGGTTGAGAGAAAATATTTGTAGGTCATATATCTGATATCGAACTTGTATCCAGACTATGTAAAGAAGATACAAAACTCAAAAACAAGAAGACAACCTAATTTTAAAATAGGGGCAAAAGATTGAAAAAATACTTTACCAAAGATGACCTACGAATGGCTGATCAGCTCCTGAAAAGATAATCAGCATCATTAATCATTGGAGAAATGCAAGTGAACAATATAATAAAATCATATTAAAAGGGCAAAAAGTAAAAAAAAATACAATAGACTTCACCATTAGCAAGAATGTGAAAAACTGGAACTCTCGTCTACTGCTTGCTAGTGGAAATGGAAAATGGAGCAACGACTGCGGGAGTTTGTCAGCCTTCTACCACCTTCTCCTCAGTTTTCTCTGCATATTTAAGTCTTCAAAATCTTTCAGAGCACAAAGAATGATCTGCCAGCTCCATGAAGCCTCCCTCTGTACTATTGCCTGTAATTATTTCTTTTCTCTCTTCATTCTTTCGAGGAATAATTACTATATGGCTTAATATTAATACGTAGTTTTAAAAATAATAATCACAAATACAGAAGAGTAAATGATTCCTTTATCAAGAAAACTGTTAACAACAGAGGTCAGGAAGAATTTATTAGTCTTTTACTAAACTGTGACAGTACCAACTGCAGTGCCTTGCACATAGCATTTTTGAGGAAATATAAAAACATACTTTTAAAAATTATGTTCTTTTTTAATGTTATATTCAAGAGATATTAAGATTTTTGAGAAGATTCTGGATTAAAAAACAATTTATATCCTTATAGTAAATATAAAGGACAACAGATAGATATATAAACCGTTTAGTAAATAAATAAATAGTGGAAGTCAGGATGGCTCAGCCAGCTGAGTCCTCACTTTGGAGCCCCGGGGTCTGAGGATTGAGTCCCATTCCTGGCCCCGACCAGTGTGGACTCATATGCTGAACTGGGCTGTGGTGCCTAGTTTGGTTCTTGCCAGAGTGAGCTTTCCATGTGGGAGACCCCAGCACAATTTCCATTCTGCACGGCCCCCGTCCACCTGTGTGGAATGAAACCATGTCGAAAACTGATGAAGTACAACTATGGAGACTGCTCTGGGCCTTCCCCTTCTCTCTTTCTCTCTCTGTCTCTTTCTCTCTGTCAAAAACAATAAAATGAATCTCTTTTTAAAGATAATAGACAAGCATCCATCATGTTCTTTCCGTTGTGGAAGAGAAGCATTCACAGGAAGTTAATGAAGTAGATAAATTCTCAGCTCTTAAAATTATTTTGAATTATTTGTCAGTTAGTACTTACCATCTATTATTATTATTATTTCATAATAATACTGGTTAACATTTACAGAATGCTGATTTGTACCAAATACTATGATAACCCCTTCACATCTTCCAAGCTTATTTATTCCTCATGCATGAGAAGGACTTGCTACTCTTCCCATTTCTTGGGGAGTATATTTATACTTGCCTGTTTCATGTCCATCAGTGTATCCACATTTGATTTTTTTGTTAAGTATTCTTTACCCAGCCAGATTTCAAGACAGAAATTTGGGGTCAAACTGGACATCGTCTCTACCTCATGTCCCCCATTCAGGTGACTCCGTGGCTGAGTGCCCTTACTGTGTTTGCTCTTCCCAGCATCTCTCCAGAACGCCCATGCCCCACCCTGCTCCCAGGATCATCTCCCTAGTCCAGGCTGCCACCGGGTCCCGTGGACCACCTCCCCTAAGTGTTACTCCCCAACCACAATCACCACTCTCCCATCAGGTCTCCAAACAGCAGCCCAGGAGTTGTGTTTCCCCCGATCACAAGCACGAGAACACAGTCCCTGTTTAACAGGGTGACAAAAGACTGCAATTGGAAAAATATCTGGCAGCATGCTGGAAGGTCATTACCTTCCCCACATTGTTGACTACGGCCTCAACAATGCTGCATGACAGAGGTCATTTGGAAGCAATGAACAAATAAGCAAGCAAGGTGCCAAAGACAAACCGAACAGTGCTAATTCATCTCAGCATCTAATGAGTAAACATTCCCTGATGAATGCATTACAGTTCATGTTTATTGAGCACCAATAGCGCATCAAGTTTTTCCCAAATTAACTCAAGTCACCTGCTCAACACCCATATAAGGCGTGTTCTTTTATTAATCTGATTTTACAGGTGAGTCCATTGTAGCTCTGACTTGATGGTGTAAGGGATGGTGTAAGGCCATATAGCTTAAGCAGCAGAACTAAATGAGAACCAGGAATGCTGTTCACTCCGGAAGATGAGTTGATCTCAGCCCCACCTGATTCAGCACTCTATATAATAATAGACATTCTATAACTCTTCCCTTGCCATCCTGAAATGAATTTTATAGAGAACATAAGCTACCTAAAAATGTAATTTAAAAATTAGTACAAAGCTCTAACTTTAAGATAAAAGTGTAATAAAAAGAAAGTATTTTAAAATAAAAAGCGTGCACTTTATTATGTAAATATTTGGGCACAACAATGCTAGAAGACAGAACAAAAGGTCAGATATTTACAGCTGAAATGCCATAAATGCAGCCACTTTAAAAAAGGAATGATACAGATGGTCCACACTGTTGACTGAGTGATGGCGAGTGTATGGACGTCACCGATGTGATTTTTGAAAATGGCGAACAAATCATTGTAATTTTCCAGATGAAGTACAGCAACATCTTTCTCGATTTATAGGACAGTTGTAGTTTAGATCATTCAATGTAGATTAAAATTAAGTTAAAAAAACATAAACCAAAAAAATAACAGTTGTTCATCTGTTACCCAAGTTGGAGTCTAGGTTCAGATAAATAGTATTTCATCTGCAGGAACATCCAGCACGATGAACAGAAGTCATGAAACACGGAGACAATTTTGTATAGGCACGTACTGAGCCACACAATGCAATGCTAACAAGTCCTCTGGCTTCTGACCCGTAAATGCTACCAACACCCTTTCAATCACTGTGACAACCACGAATGCCCTCAATGTCTTGAGGGATGGGACCGCCCCACTGAGAATCACTGTATTTCATAATAGTCACTCTCATATAAAGTGGCAGAACATATGCCTCTCTTGACAAATAAGAACCAAATTTCTTACTTTCAACTTGGAATCTCAAGCTCACTAATCAATCAAACACAGCACTGTATTTTTTAAAACAGTGATGGCCTATTATACCAATGGCTCTAACAAGGAATTCAACTTAAACTAGAAATTGATACAGCAAAGAAAATGTACCTCTGATTCAGAGTCCAGCATTACTTTTGGGTCCCAAGAAGCTTCTTTGAAATAGAATTGATAAAGTCTGATATTTGACAGATATACACAGCTAATGAAGATAGACAGGTTACTTGAAACTTTTTGGATGTGTTATGTTTCCAATTAAATATAATTTTTGAACAAATGTGTAACTTTGAAAGGTTAATTACTGGCAGGGTGCTCTGTCATGCTTACCTGAAACAATACCATGTGATGTTTGATCCACAAAAAAATTTTATTTAACAAAGTCATGTCTTCACTGGTCATATCTCTTTATATTTTCTAGCATGAAAAGCCATGTATCCACTACTTTGAAAAGTTATCTTGTCCACTGTTCCTGCTTCATATTTATAAACAGGTGTGTGTTTACATTTGTATGTATGTAGGCTGACTCATAAAAAATACTCAAATTTGTTTTATAAGTGCTAAGGAATAAATGCAAAGTACTTAGAATAGTGCCCGGCACATTAGATATACTCGTAACTGTGTGGTATGAAAATTATGTAATGGAGACTCATTGTGTGGTTCTTCTCTAGGAGAATGACTTTCTTGAGTTGAACAGTTGTATCCTATTTCTTCTAAAACCCACTCTGCCCTAAATAAAACAATGATCCTTTAATAAATCCTAAATAGTCACACACTTGTAAGCCCAAAACCAAACTCATGGGAAAATTATATTTCAAAAAAGTGTGATTTTCATTCTAGAGATAAAATGACTAGCTGATAGGAAGGATAGTTCAGAGAATTTCATAAAGTAGCAAATTCTTTGAAAAGAATTTCAAGATGGTTTGCCATCCTATCGTCCTAACATATAAAAGCAGACAAAGCAGGTCTTTCTTCTGGGAAAAGCCACACATAAGAAGTAGACATATGATAATATGCTTGGAATGTGACCTCACAGTAAAACATGCTTCTTTTTATATCTCAAGCTTGTCATTTTGAATACAAAATGCATTATTTCACAACAGGAAACCACTGGGTATGATGCGGGGCATAAAATATGTTCCAATAAATTAAGCTTATTTAATGTTTTGATGCTTACATTTTCTTTTGTTGTTGTTATCTTTTCTTAAACATGGGCTCCTTTGTTTATAGCCGCTGCATAAGAGAAAATGTGTGCCTTAGGTGCACGAAAGATCCACCATGTGATTGCGTGGAGGAGATTAAAATGATATACAGTGTAATAAGGCAAATGGAATGTTGGGCAACGTTCAGGAAATCTCATTGGTCAACGTATATGGCAGTAATTCTGTAAACATTCCACACTTGGTCAGCTCTTATCCTGTCCTCAGAGATGTGGTAAAAATCCCTGTGCCTATAGAACCCCCAACCCCCGAAAGTCAATGCAATCAGGGTACTTGCCCTAGCTCTTGTTGGTTATGCAGACCTGAAGAACAAGGAACATAGGTCACAAAACCACCACGCAGCACATCATTGTTACTGCTCATCACAATAAATGAAGTATAAGTAAATCATGGGTGGTGGTAGCTACTACTTTTTTTTTTCTGAGCCTTTAAAATAAATAGTGAGGATCAGGGCATTTTCTTGGGATTAATCACTAGTTAGAGTTTTGTGCCTTTGATATGGAGCAAAGTCTAGACAGTATGAATCCTGAAGAAATTCTCTGCCTCTCAGCCACTGATATGGACCCACTGGTGGATTGTTGCTTCCTCTTGGAATCAGAGATGATGCTGCAAAGTCACCAGTCTAGGCACAGACAGTAAGACCACAACAAAACAAGGTAAACACACAAATACAACGGGAAGAATGACTACCTCTCCTGGGTTCCTTACTGAGGTCAGAATTTAAGTATAATTTACCAAGTCTTTTATTAAGAATCTTATAACCTGAAAGCGGGGATGGCTCAGTGGATTGAGTGCTCACTTTGCAGCTCCAGGGACCAAGGATCGCATCCTGGCCCCGGCCCATGAGGATGCATATGCTGAACTGGGGTGAGCTTCCCATCAGGGAGGTCCCCAGCCCGGTTCCCGCCCTGCACGGCCCCCAACCACCTGTGTGGAATGAAACCATGTCAAAAACTGATGACGTCCAACTATGGAGACGGCTCTGGGCCCTCCCCCTTCTCTCTGTCTCTCTCAGTCTCTGTCTCTCGCTCTGTCTCTGTCAAAAACAATAAGGTAAATCTTTTTTTTTTTTTAATCTTACAGTCTTTCCGAGTATCTGTAAGTCCAATATTTTGTGAAGAGTAGATTTGCAGCTGCCCACCTGCCTGGTGGTCAGTAGTCAGTGAAATCATTTCCAAAAGGTCAAAAGCAAACTGTATGGCTCTTTGCCAAATGTGTAGCCATGGCAGGGCAGCAACCTTCACAGGTGGGGGAGAGCAAATTCTTCAAGGAGGAGCTCATCTTCAGTAATACCCATTCTCATGGGATGAATATACATATGTGAGTATTTACTAATCAGAATCAGGTGTGGTGGAAGAACAGTTACCATTATATTAATAGGTAATAGCTAAATATGAAGTTTAGTAAGAACATTCAGTAGTCATTGAAAATGACACTAGGCACAGGGATTAAAGGTTGGTGTTTCTATATGATAACTGCATTTGTAATCTTATTTCTAATTGTGTGTGTGTATAATATATGTGTGTGTGTGTATAATATATATGTGTGTGTGTGTATAATATATATGTATATATATATTTACTAACATTACATAGATATTTTTGGTAATTCTTCAATACATTTTTAAAGATTAATAAATTAGCATCTATAATATGTTTTTCTGTTACATTGAGGGAACAAATAATTTGGCTGTAGGAGATTCTAACTACAAAATGAAAAGGTAATATGAAGAATCTTTACACACATACTGAGTTCACTTTGTAATCTGTCACTCCCTTTTCCCAATTCCACCAGACCCTTTCTCATAGAACTTTCTCTTTTTGGATTAAAATATCCAGAGCCAAGTTCATCAAAGGGGTCAACACTAATCATGACAAGAGATCCCAAAGATGTACTGGTAGAGCAACCATTTGTCAAGTGTCTTTTTAGAAATGACAGGTGTCAAAGGGTTCCTCCTATTGCTTTCTTTATTGCTCAGAGTGCTTCTACTTAAGGCAAGAGAGTTTTAAATTCTCTCATTACCTCAGAGACATAGGACAGAGAAGAAAGTACATTTTCTGTGAAAGTAAGTGGCCTAATTTATCCACCAACTATTTTCTACCTGTGAGATTGCTCTTTATTTTAGTGATCTGCTCTAAAGAAAAATGGCTGAAAGTCCTAGCTGGGACTTGAGTGGCATTTTATGGTTTTGGAACATTTTCCCATGTAATGTCAAATATCCTATCCTCATTATTCTGATGAGAAAACTAAAACTAGGAGAAAACTAAAGCACTCTCCAAGGTCTAAAAAAGTGACAGATGATAGACTAGGTGTAGAGCATAAATAAGCTGTGATCTTTCTCTGGAATCTTCTCACTTACGTAGGCTGACCAGACATACTGTTTTAAATGTGACAGAAAAAAGTGGTCATGTCCCATTTCAAATGGGATGTCTGGTCAACCTACACTTAGCTAACGCTCCTTCTCTTGCCTTCAAAGAAACAACAACGGGGTAAAATAGAGTCTCTAAAGATCCCCGTTCCGACTCTAAACCCTATGATAGAGGCATAAAAGTACTATAGGTCCACAAAAGTTTGTGAAAGAGAAAAACTGCTCAACTCTTTATACATTATAAAAGACAATTGGAAAATCATGATAACAATGCTAGACCCATACTTAACTTACACGTTGAAAGAGCGTAGTAGGGCAGGCCGGGATGGCTCAGTGGGTTAAGCGCTCGCTTTGCACCCTGGGTACTGAGGATAGAATCCCAGCCCCGGCCTGTGTGGACCCATATGCTGAATTGGGGTGTGCTTCCCATGCGGGAGGCCCCCAGCACAGTTCCACCATGCTCGGCCTCTGCCCACCTATGTGGAAAGAAACCATGTCAAAAACTGATTATTTATAAGTATGGAGACTGCTCTAGGCCCATCCCCTTCTCTCTGTCTCTGTCTCTCTGTCTCCGTCAAAAACAATAAAATAAATCTTAAAAAAAAAGAAGCTTAATAACTCATTTAAAATCACAACTGTGACAAAGGGAACCTGAAAAGATGCTTCTACTCTTTTTCTATTTTCTCTGTGTAGTACCCAATGACATTCATATTGGTCTGCCTCCCAGGAATATCATCTATGTTTTCTACCCCTTTACCTCCTGTTCTAGTAAGTCAGTTGTCACGTTTTGATGGCTACTTATCTCTCTGTCATTGTAAGCCCACTGGTAATACCAGTCTCAGTCCTTTAGTACCTGTCATCTGAGTGACTGAAGTAAGCCTCTAATGCCTTTGGTCTGTTACAAGTCACCTTCCTAATATATGGGCCACACTTGACCCAGAGCAGTGGTTTGCAAACTTGAGTACAAGTCAGAATCAACAGGAGAACTTCCTAATATAGGTTGCTGGATCCCACTCTCATAGTTTCTCATGTAGGAGGCCTGGGTGGGCCTAAGAATTTGCATTCCTTACAAATCCCCCATTGCTGCTTGTGTTACTGGTCCCAAGACCACACTTGGAGAACCATTCATCTTCAAAAGAATATATGTCCTAATCCATAGCCCTAATTAATATTGCAAGCTTCATCTGTCACTAAGCTAATTCTTAATCAAAATAATTGAGTCTGGGGAAGCCAGGATGGCTCAGTGGGTTAAGCACTCACTTTGCAGCCCCAGGGACAGAGGATCGAATCCCGGCCCTGGTCTGTGTGGACCCATATGCTGAACTGGGAAGTGCCCCCAGTTCGGTTCTCACCAGGGTGAGACCCTGGCCCAATTCCTGCCCTGTGCAGCCCCACGCCCACCTGTGGAATGAAATTATGTGAAAAACCAATGATATGCAACTACGGTATGGAGACTGTTCTGGGCCCTCCCTCTTCTCTCTGTCTCTGTATCTCTCTCTCTCTCTCTGTCAAAAAACAATAATAAACAAATAAATCTTTAAAATAATTGAGTCAAATGGGGTACTTTCCATTTGTGTAATATACCACACAATGTCATACTGTAACACTTACTTATTAAAAAGCTCCAGATTCTGACGCCTGGCTGTAAACCCTGCCTCTAGACCCTAAGAGCCGTGTGAACTGGAGTGGTTTACTTGATGTTCTGCATCTGAGTTTTCTCAATTGTACAAAAAAATAATAGAATGGCCCTACCTAAGAAAGAGCATGAGTTCTTGGTTCCTTGTAAACATTCAATTAATGGGGCTGCCGCTGTTACTTTTGACAAATTGTCTTTTAGATGACAAGCTTTGGGCCATGCTCCTTCGGGTGTATTATTTCTACTTCTCACCATAATTCTGTAATGTAGCATTTTTATGCCTATTTTAATAGATGAAGACTCTGAAGCTCATAGTAGGCTGATCAGATGTCTCATTTTTAACAAGACAGAAAACAACGGTACTGTCCCGTTTCAGACAGTGTATGTGGTCAGCCTACTGACACCTTCAATTTAGCCCCGCAAGACTAGGCTGACCATACATACAGTCTGAAATGAGACAGTACCATTGTTTTCTGCCCCATTTAAAATGGGATGTCGGGTCAGCCTATTGTAAAGGTTAAGTCTTTATCTGATTTATTTAATTCAAAGACTACCTTGTTTTTTGATCCCATTGACCGGTTTATATCATTATCTTTGATCATGTTATTCCCCTACTCCTCCAATTCTCAGAATTCTGTTCATCTCTGTGTCAGGCCTGTCCAGAAGACTTCCTCAATCTAGGCATCCCCTGGGGAGCCCTTGGCCACCTTTCCACTTGAGCATGGTTCTCATTCTGCCCTGGAGTTTATCCGCCTAAAAAACCTGCAGGAAACTTTCTGGTGGCCACTGTGCTTCAAAACCCTTCTGCCGCCCACAGCCACTCAACTCTCAACTGTTTGATGAATTTGAAAACAAACTATTTAACAAAAGTCTCAATTCAGATGAAGCTTTGCCCGGCCTCTCCATTGAATACCATATTGATTCTAATAATTTGAGTTGAAATTTACATTGTAATCATAATAATAAAAAAAAGGTTGAATTCTGCTAAATTGTTTACCTTGGACACATCTAGTTGAAATCAGTCAATTCAAATTCCACCATGTGTCACTGATGGTTTACAGTCCCTCTCCTCAATTTAAGTGCATGACTAGACAAAGTGAAATAAACACAAGATTAATCCCAGCAACAACATCCAAGAGTAATACTGAAGTAAAAGTAAAATGTATTGCCATAATTTTTTGGATGTATTTGTAAAAGTGTTTCTTGGCTCACTTACTATACTAACAATTGTCACAGTTCTCTGTCTAATGTTTTCTGTAAAAAGTCTTCTAAATTACTAATCATTTCCATTGCTGGTAAGTGGCAGTAGATATGTAATTTCTTTATGTTTTCTGTTTTAGGATGCATGGCTTTGAAACTAAATTTTTGGTGACTTTTATTTTCAAATTATTTTATCTAGCAAACTTGTTCAGAGTTCACTTCTGTCACAGTATTTTGCTTTTTAGAAATCTACCTCTGATTTTCTACCTTAAAAACTCCTACTTAGAATTTTTGAAGAAATGTAAATGTCTTTACCATAGTATTTATTTCTGGTGTGTAAGAGGTATAGTGTAAACATTATATAGATTTTTACTTTTAAATACATTTTTTCTCTTATTTTCTGCTGACTAACTTCTGAGTTAATATTTTCTACATCCTAATAGTAAGGAGCTCCTGTAATAAAGTCTATGAATAACACACATAGAACTTTTACATCTTGAAAAAGAGTAATATATAGTATCTTGTATCCCAATTAGGTGGAACAAATGTGCTACAATTTGTAATTATTATAGCTATTACCATTATTTTTAATGAATCCATTCTTGAATTAAGGTTCCTTTTGGTTTACTTACAGTATTATAAGGACTGTTATAAAAAATGAGCAAGGCTTTCAGCCATTTATAATAAAAGCTGAATGACTAAACAGCCCTGCATTTTTTTATTTGCATTAATGAGTTCATCCCCAAATATATATGCAATAATATATCAAATTAAGTTATAAATGTAGGGATGTGCTCCAAGTCACCATGAAAATCTGCATGCAAATGCATAATAATCACAAATCTACAATATTACAATATTAAAAAATACCCACAATTAAATTATCATGTGGAAATAATCATAATGTTATTGGAAACTCAATTATTGTGGCAACCCTTGTTGGGGAATTAGCAGAGTATGGCAAAGGCAAGTCAGACCTGAATTCATCAAATATATATTATCACAATATTACATGTTCACTTCGATTCCATGCAAAGACAAACATCCTCTCTCCCTAGTATCTGCTCAATGCATTTGTATTATTCATGAACAACTCTGTGATCTATTATACATACAAAACTGATTGTACGCTTCTTGCCTCAGGCTACGGTGCAGGGACACAGAATTAATTTTATTATATACACATGCATGATAATTGTGAAGGATTCGGTCAAATACCAAACTCTGCTCCTGTGCCCCATTATTCCACTTTAAAAAAAAAAAAGAGAGAGAGAGAGAGGTCTAAGGTCAGCAGCAATTTCTCTTTGCGACAGTGAAACTCTTTGTCATTTAGAGTAGAAAGTTCCTGGGGACTAATGAGCTTCGACCTGGGAAGAATGTTCCAGATACTTCTCTTTAGCAAACAAAGCACATAAGTAAGTTTGTTTTACTGATACCCTAAAAACTTTGGTCAAGCAATATCACTATTAGGAATGTTTAAGAAAGACTGGTTGTGGCTACGCCATATCTGGCCGGGTCCCCTGCAGGGACAGCTGAAACTGACCAGTGGGATTTAAAGGTAATGTCAATTTGCAACTGTAGAAAAGGCTACGGGGCTACTTCCTTCCCCAGAAAGTATTCTTCCTGTTCTACCATTTTCTCTCCTGAACTCATTATAAACATTCCTGTTTGTTTTTCTCAATTGAAAATTCCTTGGGAGGCCTTACTTATTTTGACTTTTTCATCTTCTGTCCCCTGTTCATCGCAAAGTGCTATGTCACAGAAGAAAATAAATGTGTTTTTTAAATAAGTTTAGGATATTATTCCAATACTGTTCTCTATCATAATCCTATTTTTTGGGATTGTTGTATCCCAGTATTGTGCAATAGAAATATAATACAAGACAAATGTAGCTCTACATTGTCTGGTGGCTGTATTTTATAACATATAAAAAGGAGCAGGTGCCATTAATTCTAATAATATTTTATTTAGCCCAATATATCTAAATTATTATTCTTTCAACACATACTCAAGATAAAAAGTCATGAATAGTTTACTTTTTTGTTAAAGTCTTCAAAGGTTGGTGAGCATTTAATACATGTATTTTTAAATGAGGACTAGTCACATTTAATTGCTCAGCATTCACATGTAGCTAGTGGCTGCTGTATTAGACTGAGCAAGTTTAAATCTGGTAAATTCACTAGAACAAATCAGTTGAATGTGTATTCCAGATGTGCTGATTATCAGCTGCTCTCACTGTTCAGTTGATTTTCTGTCATGTGTGTATGATGTCAGATTCAGAAAACTCCTTTTTTTTCCTAATAAAAATAACTAAAAAGAAAATAATTTTTGGAAAAGGCATGTTGTTTTAGTCATACACAACGCATCTATAAGTATTATAGTAGATGAGAACACCCATCTTATATACAATCCCCCATTCATATTATTTGAGTAAAATGTGGACGTGGAAGAATGTGTGATGTCAGAGAAAGTGAGCATAACTTTGGAGCCAGATAAGTCTAGGACAAAATAACATCTCTGCCCATTGGGCCATGTTTCTGAGCCTTTGGTTCCAAATCTATAAAGGGAGGTAAGAGTATCCTGCTCTTGGATGTGTTGTGAGAATTAAATGAGATATAAACTGTGTAGCACAGTATCTAGCATATACAAGGCACTCAGTAAATGTTAATTGTCGTTTTTCTTAATCACTGTGTTTATGATTATTTGAAGGCCTCTAAAATGTCACCCACCTCCTTTACGTAACTCTTCATTAAAAAAAATCAAGTCCTTCTGAGTCCCAGCTGCAGAGATGAACCACGGAAAATCGGTGACCTCTAAGGGGAAGAGCCACAAAGCACACTCTGCACACAGTCTTTTCTACATATAGATGAGCCAATACACTTGCTTTAAGGGATGTGTTTCAGGATCTTCATGGATTAGGACCATCACAAAGAAAGATCTGTTCAAGGCTAATGAATGAAAGGCCTGCACTTCAGGGCAGGTGTTTTCATAACAGATCCTTACAGAAGCCAAGGACAGCTCCATTTAGATGCATATGCCTCATGTTTCTTTTTGTTTGTTTTTAAGTTACAGAATAATTTGATCATTTCCTGTTTTAAATAGAAGCACAGTTACAGTATATGGAAGACAAGTACTCTTAAAAAAAACACCTCTGCACCTTTGTAATGCAGGGACAATGAATGTTTTCTACCTCTTCACCTAGGAGCACACATAGACAATAGATGACTATTGACTGAGTAAAGAAATCTAGCTTTCAAAAGCATATGACTGTGTGAGGATTTCTTAGAGATTTCAATAGAAAATTTCAAATGCCCAGGACTTATAAAACAGGCCTTTAAATACTGTTTCTTTTTATATTATTTATAATTAATTTTATAATTTTATAATTTATAAACTTTTATAATTTATTTCATCTCTTTTCGAGTATGAACCCGTCACCCCTCCCCTCCTTTTTCTTTATATTATGGCTCTCCTAGGTACCAATGAAAATATGCATTTGGAAAAAATATATATATGTGCACGGGTAGGGGTTAGAGAAGGGGCCTAGTATCCAGTGTTAAAATCTGTTTAAAACCATAGATTCAAGGTCTGTAAAGTCAAAGCTATGTTTTCTGTGTTCGTTGTGGGCAGGTGCTTCGGTGGACTTACTCATGGTTTGCTGTAAAGCGTTTATGACAACACGCTCTAAAGTACTTGCTGATATAATGAAGCTTTTCTCTACAAGTAGCGACACGGTCGTGGCCAAGGTAATGCTCCGGAGGGAGGTTTTGGGAGAACTTCCCTGAAGTTTATGAGCTCCGAAACTTCCAGACAAGCTTGTTTGCCGCTTCCCTAGCTTTTTACAAACTTCAAATGTATAAAAGAAGTCTCTTTCTTTTTTTCAGTTTTCTTTTACCTTAGGTTCTGTATATTAATGGAATGTAGAAGCTTTCATAGCTTCCTTGTCCATTATCTCATGTGCCATGTGTGTGCACTTTTCTAGTGTCTCTCTAACCTCCTTTACTCTAGGAGCAAGTTGAAGTTTGCCTTGGATAACCTTCGCTTCTTATTAGCCCAGATACTTAAGTTTTTACACCTGAAGGCACACAATGTAGTTTCCTATCAGAGAGGTCAGGAAGCTAATGACATATTTGTATCTATTGAATGATATTTGTAAACCCCTTGTCTAGAATGCGACTACATTTTGACTAATGTGCTGATCTACTCCTAGTATGCTTCTTGTTTGAGTTTGTTTCTTACGTCTCCGGGTTTTACTATATGACATCATCACACCATGACGCTTTGTCTCTTGCTTTCTCTTCAGTCTTCTTACTAACAGCTTCTTTTATATACAGTTGACAAGTGGTGACAGAACAGAAATTAAAATGTACAGAGACTCTGTTGCCAGAACTCAAGCAACCAGCACTGTCAAAATGTTTGCCGGTTGCTTGAGATTTTGCATATTTCTTGAGAGCACCGTTTGCTTGAGTTCTGATTAACAGAGACTCTCCTTACATTTATCGGGCATCTACCAATCCCCGTGCGTGCTGGTTAACTGAGAGTCTACCATACTTTTCTTGTTGGCCAGTTTTCTCTTTTCTTCTGAAAGTCTAGCCCAGCCCTGTCTATAAAAAATATAATGTGAGTCACAAACGTGAACCTCCTATGTAATTAGAAATTTTCTAAGAGCTGCATTGAAAAAGAAAAAAGAAACAAGTAATTTTATTTTATTTAAACAAATATATCTGAAATATTATAATTGCAACATGTGGCCAATATGGGAAAAACATGAATGAGATACTTGACATTCTCTTTCTTTTGGTACTAAGTCTTTGAACTCTTGTGTGTGCTTTCTTCGTATAGCATGTTTCCCTTCAGGTGGTCACGTTGCAGGGGCGTATAAGCCTGTGTGGCTGCCATATTGGACAACCACCCCATGCCCAGATCACTGGCCTTTCTCAGCCTCATCTGCCGAATGCTGCTGCCCATTAACAAAACAAAAGCTTTCTTTGCACAAAACCCCCACTGCTGAAGTCTGACTGACATTTGAGCTAAGAAAATGTCCTTATATTTAAGCATCAGAACTATTCCTTTCCTCATAATGTGCGACCCTTGGGTGGCTTCGGGCCATTTCTCATGGTTGGCTTGGGTATGCTTGGAGACACAACATGAATCCAGTACGAATTAAAATGATATACTATACAATTAACATTCTCAAATCTTTAAAGCAACGCGATGTATGCCCGCAGCATGGCCCAGACTGGCTGATGATACAGCATCCAGTTGTGAACGGCTATTGTAAGCAGTTGCTACTTAAAACTACAGCTTTGGGATGAGCCCTATCTAGGGACAGAGCCACAACCAGGACGGATCAGCTTCAAATAGAGGCCGATGCAGCGTAAATGGCTAGCTGTACTTGAGAAGCTAGACCCTCGTTTTGCTGCCTGTATGAGGGCTTTGGCTACAGATCGGTCTCCTGTTGAGTGGCAGGCCATGGGCCAGTGTCAACCAGACACCTGTGACCACTGAAGTTGCAGGCTGGCAATGCTCTGGGCATGGAACCATTCCCTTGTTCTTTAGCACGTGAGTCAGCATTCAGGGGCCACCCAGCCAAACCTCCCAATAGGAGCCACACAGCCTTACCCCACCCAGCAACCTCTAATCTGCTGTGATCCTTCCCCGAGCCAAGGGATTTGGGTGTGCAAACCATAAAGGGATTTGCCTTCACTCTCACTTTTTCTGCTGAAACTAAAACTGAATGTTGTCTTGTTCCACCATTAATAATCCAAGGTAGTCACATCTCCAATTTTTTTTACACGACCCTTTTGTACTTTAAAGAGCACGGAATATTTGAGGGGCCTTCATTCCTTGAAGTCGATCTAAATATGTGAATGCATCCTCATCGAGAAGAGGGTGTGGCGACATCTTTTGTACATGTCACTTTCCTGCAGGACTTCACAGAGACCTCAGACAAACTTTACTAGCCCTAGGTACACCCTAGAAGTAAATTCAGTGGCACTGCCTTCTCTATTTCCATGTGCCAATCACCCTATAATGATCGCTCTGTCATCAAATAGAATTTCCCCCACATCAGGGATATGGAAAATGCTCTGGTTATAATCACAGTGGCTGGCACAGAGTTAGTGCGCAAAGAAAGAATAAATAAATGAGTCAGCAAGCGAATGAGTGAATGAGTTACCATCAACTCAAAGTCAGACTTTCTGGTGATTTCTCTGGAGTCTTACATTTAAATTTTGATAATTTAAATATTTTATTAAAACATGTAAGAAAACTTAAGTTGTAGAAACTAGTTGGTCCTATGTTAACTACTTTTGTCCTTCCTCCAGACTCCCAAGATTAGAGGTCAAGTGAAAATATGTTTTCCTAGATCAGGTCTGAAGTAGAATTAAGAATGAAGTACTATATAATACAGCAGAAAAAGGATCAGATCAGTGCTCGAGGATGACATATTTGAAGAGACACAGTAAATATTTCCTTAAGATAATAATTCCTCTAGGTATCTAGGCATCTAGAAATGCTATTTTAAAAAAATATATATATTTAAATTTATTAGGGTGACATTGGTTAGTAAAAATTACATAGGTTCCAGGTGTACAATTCTATAGTACTTTGTCCATGTATTACAATATGTGTTCACTACCCAGAGTCAACTTTCTTTTCATCACCATGTATTTAGCTCCCCCTCCCTCCTCTTTACCCCCCTCCCTCCTCTCCTAACCCCTCCCCCTTACCTTCAGGTAACCACTAAACTATTGACAATTTTTAAGAACTACAAGGGTTGTCTGGAAAAAAATCCAGCCATCATCAATATAACGAGAGTGGCTACATGGCTGAATACTTTCCTAACAGCCTTGGTGTATCTGCATAAGTACAGGGTTTGAGTTACCCCCTTTGCTTTACACTCCATATAACTTCTATTCGTCTAAAAGTGCCTATGTAATCTGAATAGTGAAGTACAATAAACATACTCCAGGCCAGAGTCTGACTCAGGCGGTAATGCCCTAAACCTTGGGTGTGTTCTAACACACAGCCCTCTGATGCCCCAACTTGCCCAAAGGAAGAGTAAGCTGGTCCCCAAACAGGTGCCCTGCAGTCCGTAGATGAGTAATACAGAACCAAACTCCAGCCATATGGTATAAAGGAGTTCTAGCTGATCCTTTGTGATCAGTGTTGGTAAGTGAAGAAGTTCAAACTTTCAGAATTGTCAGGGTGGTCATATTGAAATGCCACATCACATGTACAGTCAAATCTAGAAATGACATTGATTGTAGGATAGCCTTCTGGAATAGTTTTTTCCTCTCAGCTACTTTGCCCATTTTCATGAAGGAGAGCCATGAGGCTCCACTTGGGCTTTAGTTGTCCTGACACAGACTGAAGTTTCCATGTGAAATAAAAGGACAGTAAAGTGCTGAGAAGCCAAAAGACCGAGAAATAATATTTAGAGACTGGGGTAATCTGGCAGTGAGGGATACATTTCCTATGGAGATCTGCTTTAGAATATTCTGATTGAAGTTAAGTCAATTCTGAAGGCACATAAAATCGTATAAGTAATGGTATGTATATCTATACTTATATCTATCATCTATCTATCTATCATCTATCTATCTAGATCTATGATAATCTATCTTTCTATCTAGATCTATCTGTCTATCCATCTATGTATCTAATCTATCATTATCTATCTACCATCTGTCATCATCATCATCTATTTATATATCTATCTATATAGGTTTAAAACTATGTCCCTGGGGAAGCCGGGATGGCTCAGTGGATTAAGCGCTCACTTTACAGCGCCAGGGACAGAGGATCGAATCCCGGCCCCGGCCCGTGCGGACCCATGTGCTGAACAGGGGAGTTCCCCCAGTTCAGTTCTCTCTCTGTCTCTCTGTCTCTGTCTCTCTCTTTCTCTCTGTCTCTCTCTCTGTCAAAAACAACAACAACTATGTCCCTAAATATTCAGATGATAAGCATATAGCTTCCAGTTTGTTTTACATTCAACAAACTCTTTTCCTATAAATCACTTAGCCCAGTTACTAAATAAATTGTTTAGTTTTCTTTTTTTGTTTTTTATTTATTTTATTGTTTTTGACAGAGGCTGAGAGAGACAGAGACAGGGGGGCCGCCTGCATGGGAGGTATGCCCCCTCAAGCTGGGGGCTGAACCAGGGGCCTCCAACATGGGAAGCTCACCCCAGCGAGAACCAAACTGGGGGAGCACCACAGTTTAGTATATGGGTCTGCATGGGCTGGGACCGAGATTCAATCCCAGACTCTGGGACTGTAAAGCAAGCGCTTAACCCACTGAGCCATCCTGGCTTCCCAATAGTTTAGTTTTCAATGCATGTATTTTGATATCATATAGGCTTAGGAAATTCAAAATAAAGCAGAATACATGCATTATAGTGCTATAGTCTATTAAGATACTTCCTGGTTGGAGTGATATTTAAAAACCATGCAAGAAAGTTAATCATATTCTATCAGCTTCTCTAATTTCCAACTAATAGCTTTTATTTGGGCTAGTTGTGAATGTTATTCATCTTTTTTATGCAGTTAGTTTTTACACTGGGCATAAATAAAATTAACATCCATACAATTAGGTATCCCAAGGGAAATACCAAATGGCCATTTCCCTGGATATCAGATGAGACAAAATTTTAAACACACACACACACACACACATACATACATACATACATGTGCATATGTATATATGTGTATATATATTGTATTTGGTATAATTATTTGGTAGTTATGTGCACAATCATCAGAATACACAGTTTTATTTTGCTATTATCCAATTATCTACATTTCTGATGATATTCAATGATTGATCGGTATCAAATCTTGCCCACTTCGCTCCCTTTCAAATATCATTAAGTATACCACATTCAGATAATGCTGACTTACTCAATAAGGGTTCTAATAGAGATGATTGTATGTTTATTTTGTTTTTTTCCCCTGAATGAAAATTGGAGCCTCTAAACATTGACTAAACCCGCTTGGACATATATTTACTCAATGTAATGATGTATTTTAAGTAAACAGAAATTCAAAATAATCTCAGTGTCCCATAGCCTTTACCATCAGTCTCAATAAAAACAGATCAATGGAAAGCAATATAATAGAACAACAAACATAAATACTGAAGTCTTATTTGTCGATAGTTGCTATAAATGTAACATCTACCACATATAGAGAGGGATACTAAAAACAGCTTTATTTTGTAATAAATATACTGCTTCCTGAGAGAAAAGTAAACTGAGTGTTATAAATATACCTTATTAGATTAAAATCAACACAATAAAGTGACTTTCTATATCTCATATTTTCAAGTTTATGCTAAAGAGGAAAATGTCCTTTTGAGTAATTGAACCAAAAATCTAATGGACACAATAGATGCTTGATTTTATCCAAACAACATCAAATCACAGTATCTATTCAATCTAGAATGTAGTTAACTAAAGATTTTATGTATATGATAGAATAAAAAATGAAATGTGAAGTGGATTGATTGGAGGTTTGGGAAAATATAGATCAGAACAACAGCAATTGGTTAGAACATTTTGGCTCTAAAATAAGACATGAACTGCACCAAAACCATGGTCATATTGCCAGAGAAGCAGAATTCCCACTATTATCACACAAAACTTCTTGTGCAAAAGTGGCCTATTATTGTTCTGCATGCATTGCATCTATTATATCTTCATGTGACAAATCCACAATTATGCCAAGATTATGAGTCATATCCTTAAATACTACATATTCATAAACGAACCTTCAGAAAGTGAGTCATTTAACTTGACATTGAGTAATTTTTCTATCAGGACTGATTTGATCTTCTTCAACTTCTGAAATTCCTTTTCAGGGACTCGCAGGGAAAATATTAAAGATTTTAGTATTTAGTAAATAGAAGGCAGGATAGATGAATTAACTGCCCAGGCCCAAGCACGTATCTTCTGTGATATTTCAGTCCTGGAGGCTTAATGGGTGTGAGAACCCTTGCTGTCTCCGGGTGACAGTGACTTGGTTCTACTGTCTCCCTACCCACCCTCAGACTCCATTCGTGTGGGCCTCTTTCTACAGACTGTACATAATTAACAAATCAGTGATGTTTCCCATGTCTGTCTCTCCATAATTTGTTTCTTCCCTTGACTACTCTATTCTGTCCTCCATCCAAGTCATATAACCATATATGATAATGGTAAGAAAGAAAGAATATTAAAATAATTTAACTCCAAAGACTTCTTTGAAGCCAGAGGTCTGCAGTGTTTTTTCCACATATTGCCTCTCTTGATTTTTACTACAACCGTGAATATTATTGTGAATTGCATTCTCCACTTATAAATGTTGCATCCAATAAACATAACACGTGGAGCACACTCCTACAGGAATTGTGTCTTGATCTTTCCTACCCTTTAACACAGCTTGCCCTCCCTCTAGTTCTGCAGCTGTAGTGATAAGAGGATCATTTGCTCTCTCCTTCCCCCTGCTTTACGTTTTTCCTGCTGTCCCTACCCTGCTGAGTTTGGTGTCTGATCCTCCAGGATGGATCAGTCCAGGAGAGAGGGAGAAGGTTGGGCAGAGGGGAGAAGAGTAGAAAGTCTTATTTTATAAGCACTGTTGTGAGATTGTGTTGGTTCTCACTGAACTCAGCAGATATTGTCTGGGATTCTCACAGGGGTCAATGTGAGTTCGCCTGTCCCTGACTTGGTTGCTGATTCCTCTCAGTGATTCTTCTACAAAGTAAAATGGAGCCTACATGTGCTCCAGGTATCATGGGAACAACAACAACAACAAAAAACTTCACAATCTTAAGCCTGAAAACTGAACAAGACGTCCTGACTAACCTCTGTCTGAAGGTTTAATATTTAGATAATCATAAACCAAGAGACATGAAGTGCAATTTCTTTACCAGGAACTAACTCAGGATGTTCTCTGGTCCTGTCGTTAAATGCATGACATTTCTAGCATGACTTTGAGTCAGAAATCTGTTGTATGACTGGATCTGGTTCTGGATGAGGATCATAGATAGAAAGAGGAAATGATTGCACAGGCGGGGCTTTGCACGGAGAGGGACAAGAAGGCTGTGGAAAAGTTACACTCCAGATTAGTGTTATAAGCCAAATTTCTGAGGTGTGTGACTAATCTAAGGGGGTTAAAAAAAGAAATTAGCAAAATCACTTGGGCCAAACATTGATGATAGATTAAAATTCTTGTACTGATGAGTCTAACAAGTCCTTTGATATATGATTTATATGTTTAAAAGGAAAAACATGGGTTTATGTACATCTTTTACATTAGGGAACAAAAACAGGCATAAATGAAACAAGAACAGGTGAATGTAATAATTATATAATTTTAAATACAGGAAAAAGTAAACAATTTAAATAATAATGACAGCTAATGGACAGAACCCTGGGCTTGAGTAAGATACATACTATTATTCTCATTTAAATATGAATAAACGGAGGTACAGGGAGAAAGCAGCTTATCCAAGGTCACACAGCCAGTATGTGGCAAAATAGTTTGGTCTAGCCATCATAGGGTATTTGAATAAAACTTTTCAAAATCATAGATGGGGTAGATTCTCATCTACACACGATAGAGGTGAATTATGGAATTATAAGATAGAGTTTAAGGACTCCAAAAACACTCAAGACAAAGAAATAGGAATTGAAAAATATAGTGAAGAGAAAAATGGAAGATCAGTTGGGAACACCAATATTTTTCATTTCAGAGCTAGAGTATAAGAATGTACAGAATATTAGAGTGGCTATTTTTAAAAATAGCTATTGGTTTGGGCTTTAAAATGTAATCAGCCAAATATTAATCTTAAAAAACAAATCATCTGCATACAGTATCTTTCTATGCATAGCCATCACTTTTTTAAAAAAGTATTTTTAGTTCATTTTCCCATTATTGAGATGTAAATGACATACACAATTTTTGTAAATTTAAAGGACACAACGTGATAATGTGAGACGCTTACATATTGCAAAACAATTACCACAGAAGAGTTACTTAACACCTTTATTACCTCACAGCACTGTTACCCATTTTTCAGTATTTAAGAAATACATAGTCTTCTGAACCGAAGGCGATTATAAGTTCTCAATTGAATATAAATAAATAAATCCACATGTAGGCACATTGCAACAAAACTGCAGAACACGAAGGAAAGAAAAGCAAACTAATAGTCTAAACTCAAGCCGTCCAGGAGCCATCCATCACTGACAGTAGAAAGGCAATTAGAATCCACATCACTCTTGTCCGCAACCAGAAAAGCCAGGATTTAAGGAACCAGATATTTACAGTGTGATGAGACATAAATAGCCTCTTCGTATAGAAAGTGATTTGAGATGAGCTATCACACAAAGCCAAGAGCAAGAGTTTCTATTTCCTTGTCACTACTTGTTCCTTTTGTCCCTTCCCCTCCCGAAAATGTAATCCTCAAGCCATCAGGTAGGTCTGAGAAACACGGGTGTCCACACCCAGCACGAGGTGGAGGATGGAGAGAGAGGGGTGGGTGGCACAGGGTGTCAGAGACGGAGCAGAACGAGGAAAGAATGAACATGCGGCAGAGGACGGGTGGTGGCAGCTCAGAGTAAGGTCCAAGCCCCCCGCAGGGTGAGAGCGAGCTGGCCTGGGGTTCCAGCTCCGAGTGTGTTGGGGAGGCTGCCTCTGGCATTACTGTGGAAGACAGGTTATAGTCAAGGGACTTGACCCAGTAAGTAGCTCTGTGAAGTCAGAAGGAAGCTATGTTTCTTACTGTTAGAAACCTGGGAATGGAAGACAAGGATGAACCTCCTGGTTTGAGCTCAGAAGAAGAGCTATATTTGTGGTTTTCTGAATAGATTGCTAGACAGAATACATAGTTTCGTATTTCATGAAGGCTGGACCCGAGAAACAGATGTACTGGGCATCAGATATGGTGGGGGTTGCCTGCAGCGTTAAACGTCACATAATCCTGACCTGGCTTGTGCGTCTTCTCTGTGGCCATGGCTTCGGCCCCGGGTGCTGCAGCCGTCAGCAGAGCAGGACATCAGGAGAAAATCACGGCCGTGAAGTGGGGAGGGCGAAGAATAAGGGGAGCCCTCCAGGCGAGCCCCGGCCTGTCTCTCACGGCCTCCAGCACCCCTGTTGGAGTGACGAGAAGTGACAGTCCCTCATCTCACAGCGCAAGCAACACGCACCTGACATAGTTCCAGCTGGAGTCAGAACTGGGTTCATGTGAACCAGAGGGAAAAGCAGCTTTTCCGGAGAGTTCATGCGCTGTCACAGCATGGGACACCACACTAACCTGCCAGTCGTACACGTGGCTGCTACTTTAAGCCTCCCATATTTCTTCCTTTCTTTCTTTCTTTCTTTCTTTTTCTTTCTTTCTTTCTTTCTTTCTTTCTTTCTTTCTTTCTTTCTTCCTTCCTTCCTTCCTTCCTTCCTTCCTTCCTTCCTTCCTTCCTTCCTTCCTTCCTTCCTTCCTTTCTTCCTTTCTTCCTTTCTTCCTTTCTTTCTTTCTTTCTTTCTTTCTTTCTTTCTTTCTTTCTTTAGGGTTTATTTCTATTGTTTTTGACAGACAGAAAGAGAGAGACAGGGGAGGGCCCAGAGCCGTCTCCATAGTTTCACACCATTAGATTTCTTCACAATTTCATTCCACAGTTGGTGCAGGGCTGCACAGGGCACAAACCCACTGGGGGCCTCCCGCATGGGAAGCTCACCTTGGCTGGGAGCAAACCGGGGGCCTCCCACCTACGGGGCTCACCCCAGTGAGAGCCAAGCCGGAGCACACCCCAATTCAGCATGTGGAACTGCATGGGCTGGGGCCGGCAGGATTCAATCCTGGGACCTTGGGGCGGGATTCGATCCTCGGACCTTGGGGCTGCAAGACGAGTGCTCAACCCGCTGATCCACCCCAGCACCCACTCCTCTCATGGCCTGTTCTACCACAGAAGCCTACAAGGAAAGGAATTCTGGGAATAGTCGAAGTTACACGTTAGCTGAGGCGACACCGTACAAAGCCATCATGATCACAAAAAAGCAAGAAGTCAAGTTAGCTGGAGAAGCCTGGCAGGTATCGCTTTATTCCAGTGACTATGGTGACCGTCATCAGGAATGAGGCAAATTGAGATAGTGGGCCTTCCGAAAGGATGTAGTGACAACGTAGCATCTCTCCTGAAGTATTCCTGCCAATTGTCACCTGAAATGATGTGTGAGGAAACAACACACAAAGCCAAATAAAGGGACTCGCCACACCCAACAAGGTGACCCCACAGTGTCCTTAAGGGTCTAGGTTACAGGCCGCTCCTCTATCTTCAGCCTTGTGGAATCTGATGCCTCCCTCAACCACAGCACTTACCACAGCGCCTTTTCGTTTATGCTTTCTGATGAACCTTCATCCTGAACTTAAGCTCTTCGAACCCAGAGATGATGATGACAATGATTACTTTTTAATTATTACTTTTGTCCCTGGTATATTGTAGAATTTCTGTCATAGAGAAGTTGCTCGCCACATATTTGTGGAAGAACTCATCATTTTCTGTTTAAAAACGACTCTTACAGTATTCTTGTATTTGACTTCTGGCATCCTGGGCTGGGGGACCGTCCTCCCTTCCTGAACCCCGTCCCTCGCAGTGGTGCACAAGGGGTGCTTTTCATAGCAAACACACGTGAGTATCTTTGGCAACATGGTCCTGGTGTCGAATGGTTGTGTTGTCGAGAGAAGAGAGAACTGAACCCCATGATTTCAGCACAAGGAGGCTATAAAAAAGGCCCTCTTCGAACAGTGTGTCAGGTACGATGCTGTGTGGTATATCATTGATAGTTCACAATATTTTTAAGGATTCAGAGAAAGTTATTTCATGTGGAGAAGAGTTTAAACAATTACTGAGATGTCTCGATGCTTTTTCATGAAGAGTTGCCAGCTTTAATATTTAAATAAAGTAATTGAAACACTTATTAAATACATTAAAATGTGGAGAAAGTGTACTACTCTTGCCTAATGAAAGATATTTTGAATAAAAAGCAATACATATTAATTTTTTTAAAAGAAAGAAATAATGTAGACTAAGAACACAGCACATTAGTACAGACATGCAAATAATCATTAATTCTCTGGTTTAACAAAAAGCTAACACATACTTTTAAATAGAAAATTAATTATAATGTTTATTTGGTAGTTATCTAAATAAAAATTATGTAAAATAACAACAATTATAATATTTGGATATATGATATTTAATTATTTAAAACAGATATTTATAAAAAGAACTCTTTCCCTCCAAAAAAGTTTGCTTTCAAACGTGTCTTCAAGGAAATCAAGACTTTATAAAGTTTTGCTTTGGACAGAGAACTGTGTGTATAGTGTGTGTGTGTACTCTTTGTTGTATTATTGTCTAGCAACTGGGTGTGTGTGGGGGGGGCGTATGTGCATGTGAATGTGTCTATGTTTGTGTGATATCATGCATTTATATTACATCTGTGTTGAGAATTTTTAACCAGAGCAGGTACATAGCAAGAGGCTGTAGGAAATGTTAGGAAATGTTCATTAACTTGTATCCATTATAAATTATTCACTCCTCTGAACTCAGTCTCTTTATACATAAAAGAGAAAAATGAGGATTAGCAATAACACATATACTATTGTATATACAAGAGCTATCCAGAAAAATTCAGACCTAAATGCCTCCATTTTTAATAGTACATGGCTGGATACTTTCTGGACAGCCCTCGTATATATTTTATCAGATGTGTATCTAATAATGTATGTGCTATTGTTAATCTTCATCTATCTATCTATCTCTGTCTATCTTCTATTACCTATCTATCTATCATCTATCTATCATCTATCAATCAACTACACACACATGAGATAATGCATGGTGCATGGCACACATACAATAAATAGTAGACACAATCATCACCATTGTTCTTTCTTCATATTACTCATTATATTTGGCTAACTGCTTGGTAAGACTTACAGAAAGAAGACCTAAATATTAGGGTGAGGCTGGATATACATACGTCAGTGTACATCCATTCCTGAGATCTATGACTCATCACACCGCCTGTATTATCATCACCCACCAAAATTATTGTTGGAACGGTTATATCACACTTTATTTTCACAAGTTGCTCTCACCATTTGAAAGCCTTGGGTCTGAATGCAGCTCCACGGAGTTTGGCATCACTCTGTCCACTTTTCAGATTTGGAGACTGAGGCCTACGGTGCTCAAGGGATGAGCCTGTTGAATCAGTGGCTGAAGCTAGTGCAGACAGTGAAGCTCCACTCCTCCTGCCTTTCTCCACACGGTCTCTAAGCCGGCAACGGGCCAAGCACTTTGTCCTGCAGGTAGAATTTCTCATCCAAAGCAGAACATGTGGGTGGGTGAAACAGGGTGCTATTATTCATTATGCCGTGACGACTAAGAGTAAGTCAGGCCAAGCAGTATATAGGTTCACACTGGTCAAAATATTAAGAACAAGGCATGCTCTCAAGCCAGCTTCTTTAGAGAACAGCTGGACAGTAGAAATATAATTACAACAAACCAACAAAAACCCTCAATATCTTTGGGTAGATGCCCAGTAGTGGGATGGCTGGGTCATATGGCAATTCCATTCCTAGTTTTTTGAGGAATCTCCACACTGCCTTCCATAGTGGTTGTACCAGTTTACATTCCCACTAGCAGTGTATGAGGGTTCCTTTTTGTCCACAGCCTCTCCAGCATTTGTTATCCCTTGTCTTGTTGATTATAGCCATTCTAACAGGTGTGAGGTGGTATCTCACTGTGATTCTAATTTGCATTTTCCTAATTGCTAGTGATGTTGAGCATTTTTTCATGTATCTGTTGACTATTGTATGTCTTCAGGAGAGAAGTGCCTGTTTAGGTCTTCTGCCTATTTTTTAATTGGATTGTTTGTTTTTTGTTGTTGAGCTATATGAGTTCTTTATATATTTTACCTGAAAACCTTAATCTGCAAAGATTCATGTACCCCAATGTTCATTGCAGCACTGTTCATGGTGGCCAAGTCGTGGAATCAACCAAAGTGTCCTCTGATAGATGACTGGATAAAGAAGTTACAGTACATTTATACAATGAAATACTACTCAGCAATAAGAAAAGATGAAATACAACCATTTGTGACAATATGGATGGACCTTGAAAACATCTTATTAAGCAAAATAAGACAGACTGAAAAAATCAAGAAACATATGACCTCACTTCGCAGTGGAATATAAAACTGAAAGGAATGAAGAGACAAAGACTCATGTACACAGTCAATAGTTTAGTGGTTACCTGAGAGTAAGGGGGGAGGTGGTGGGAGAGATGGGTGGGGAGAGTAGGGAGGGGGAATCGAACATAGTGATGGAAAGTGAGCTGATTCTGGGTGGTCAGCACATAATGTATAGACAATGTAATGTAGAATTGTACACCTGGAAACAATGTAATTGATATCAATTAATGTCACCCCAATAAATATAACAAAAAAGAACACCTCAATGTCACAAAGAAGAGACCAGTAAGTGATACTGGCTATAACAATTCAGACAAGGGAAATACGTTCCTTAGACAAAGGGAGATGCCCTATTCATTTCTAAAATTTCCATACTTAATAGCCTGTTTTGCATATAGCAGAAGCTCAATAAATATTTGCTAAAATAACTTGGATACCTTTGAGCTGAGGTACTCGGTGGAAATGAGGGAGAAAAAGATGTATGTAGTTGAAGTTCACACATAATCTTTTCACTTGGCCCTTGGTGGTAATAAATTTGTGATTATTACATCCCCTTTTCTACATAGGCAAACTTGAAATATCATTTTGCATTCAGGATATAAAAGCACAGTGCATACTAAGCTATGACTAAGCCTATTGTGGGGGAGGATTAGGGACAAAAAGGCAGAGATAAGGAAATTCATTTTCAGTTTGAGCAAGAAATATCTTTGTTGTAAATAGTTGTTGGCTGATTTCATTAATATTGGTTAAGTGGGTTACATAATTGAAATGGTGGCTTTGGTTGAATCCAAAGGGCCTATTCTGTATTCTTGGGTATTCACAGCTATATGTTTTTAATGTTTATAATCATTGCATTGTTTTTCTCTTTTCGTGCATTACTAACACCTCACACCACTACTAAGTAGATACACTACAGTCTGTTCAATAATCCCACACAGTCCTATATTTCTGGTGAGGACACCTTGAATTTATGTTGCAGTGGCAGCTGCTACATTTTGTGAAACGCCTCTGAATGAGTTGCAGGTCATATCTTGGGTAGAATCTGTGGGTGTGTTTTGTTTGGTGGATAAAGAAACTGAGGTGACACACAATAGCTTTGTGGTTGGCTAGACACACACCCTTCAATTTATGGGGCTTCAGGGGTTGGGTCTGGGAATATTTAGATGAAGGTCCAGGAGGGAGAAAGATTGATGGGTGAGGAACTAATCCTGGCATTCAGGGCTGGTCTCAACCACTTCTCATTAAACTTTCCTAAGCCCCACAAATTGGTGTGTAATCCACAATGATTTTCCTCGGGAGGAGTATTTTTGGTTTCAGAGAGAAATTAAAACACAGCGACAAAAAGTACATACTGGATCTGTCTGTGTCACTGATGAAATGAAGGTCCTTGGTCAAGTCACAAAGCTTTTCTGGGCTTCAGTTCCCCATGTTCAAGATGAGTACTTAGCACAAAGAATGCCTGAAGTTCTCTGTGTCATCAATGACACGTTCTGGTCCACTTTCTGCAAATGATTGTCCTCTTTCTGTGGTGGAAACTCTCTTCCCTGCTAGCAGCACGAGGAGAATCTACTATGACCCCCCAAATCTTTTTAAACATAGGCTGCTTCTGAGTTTTTCACACTCCCTTCCACACTTTATTGTGAAATTTTGCTCCTGTCCTTCTGATGTTAACCAACCTCAGTTGTCCTAAGAAAGAAAACCCTGGTCATTTTCAAAGGTCTTGATGTTTGGAGAATTGTTAAGTGAAAAGCGATTATATGTAAACTTTAGCTAAGGAAGTACTCTAGTTAATCTACTAGAAAGATTCCACATTCACATTCAAACTCATTAAGAAATTGTTGCGTAGTTGGAAATTGACCAAAAAAGATTCCGAAGGCAAAGATGAAAAGTGTTCTCAGTTGACTCTCCTGTAGGAGTGAGGATTATAGCATTTTCCTAACTAGTGTACGGACCCCTCGGAGGGGTGAGGGTGGTCAGAAGAGTATGTTCTAACAGAACCCAAACACAGGCAGACCAAGGATAAGAGAGAAACTCCTCCCACACAAAGATCATAGACAAAGGCACCCATGCACGTCTTGGCCATGGCTAATAGATTTCCTGTTAATGATTAAGTAGGGAGACTCCATGAAGCTGAGGCTCCCAGATTCCTCAAGTCCCAGAATAAAGACTTTGCCAGGTGACTCCAAGGTCTGTTAATGATCACTGAAAGTAAAAACCCGCTTGTTGACAGGTTCTTATTTTTCCTTGAGAAATTATTTAGCTCCTCTGGAATAACTGTACGGAGCCTTTGATAAAAATATTAAAATTCTATTTAGATGTACAGCGTTTCAATGCAAATTTTTAACCATAAAAACCAAACGCTCCATTCAGTTAAATTAATAGAATTACAAAAAGATGTAATGATAGCAATTAAGTCTTGAAAATGCAAATTTTATAGTCAAGGACAATTACCTCATTTATAGTATATTGGAATGGTGCCAGATGAAGGTAATTTAGATCCCCCAGCTCACAGTTACATCATGATGGATATCTTCATTTCATTAGTACAACAAAGATGGGTGAGAAGTTAGACAATACATTAAAAAATAAAAAAAAGAACTAAAGAGTATTTGACCTTTATAGTGTAACTGGAACCAGAATTCATTCACTAATTTATCAGGTATTTAATGAGTACCAATTATCTAAAATATTAGTGATGCATTTTTTTCTACCGTAGAGGGAAAAAAATTGCTTTATTTTCAGCACCCACAAAACACAGGTTTCCAGGAAGATCAGATTTCTTCAAAACCAGGACAGGGTTGTGTGCTCGCGGTGTATCCCTGTGTGCTGCGCAGAAGACCTGATTCCATGTGGATTGGAGCTACACCAAGACTCCTCGCCAAAGAAGAATGGATTTTTCACCAATTCTCTTCTCTTTTATTTCAGCAAGCTTCAAGTAATTTGGGTGTCTTCAAATCATACAGCTGTGAAATTGTACTACATGCATGATTATTTTTGACATTTTGATGCGTTCACTATGTATTTTCTAATAGTATTTAGCTTAATATTATTATCTTGGCTGCAGTTCATTTGCACGACATCCAAAGCACATTATCCTTTGCACATTACAGAAAGATGAGTAACTTTACCAGAATGAGAAGGGGAGAGACTTAACAACACGAGTGTAGGTTTTTCACCCACCTGTGCACATATTTTCTGCATATGGTCATAAAAAACTGCAGGGCCCATAATTATATATCCAAATATCATATATCCAAATATTATAATTGTTGTTATTTTACATAATTTTTATTTAGATAATGACCAAATAAACATTATAATTAATTTTCTATTTAAAAGTATGTGTTAGCTTCTTGTTAAACCAGAGAATTAATGATTATTTGCATGTCTGTACTAATGTGCTCTTTTCCCCTCTAGAGGGCACTAGATCACATGCCTACTGATGGAGTCACATCTAAGCCCTACTTGCAGCTGTTAAATTTTCCCCTTCAGTCATTACTTATAAAGAAAAAAATTACTCCTGTAAAAAGGAGTGAATGGCTGGAGGAGCAGGCAGTTTGCTCTTTGCTACATGGTTCCTGGACGGAAGGAACCCAGTGTGCTCAGGGGACGAGGAAGGGCGGTGATGAGCTCTGAAGACAGACTGCCCACGTTCAAATCCATCTCGGGCGTTTCCTGGCTGTGTAATGTTGGGCAAATCATTTCATGGTTCTGCATTCCAGTTTCCTCATCTGTCCTATGAAGAAAGTGATAACACCTGCTTTATAGTGTCGTTGTGAGAATTAACAATAATAATGCGTAGAATATAGTTAGAACAGAGGTTGCCTACAGCAAGCACTCAATAAGCATTAGTCCTTATTTTCAATCCCTTTGGGGGAGCCTAATCCCCAATAAAGATTTTGTACTTCTGCCCCTAGAACTTATTCTTTAATTCTGATGACTCAAATGGACAAGGCTTAGTAGGACTTCCGGAGAGAAACACGGTAACACCCTTGCACAGAATAGGTATTTGCTCAATGCGCTTTTAAAGAAGCTTATGTTGTTGATGCAATGGATGTCATGACAGAAGGTAAACCTGTTTAAATCCAGAGTGACATGGTAACTTGTAGTTTTACTTACTTGGTGACGTTTAGGCAATAAGATCCAAACGTCTAAAGTATCTAAAGTTTGTTCATATAAAATGCTATGGAAACATACACTAAAAAAAAAAAAAAGAATGGACATGATAGAAAAATGGCCTCTCTTTTGTATATAGTTTATTTTTTCTGGTTTCCTGAAATGCCATTGATAGTAAGAGTCACTATGGATTTCTTTTTCCTATAACTCTGAAGCTAGAAGGGCCAATATGCATTTGTAAAGACCAATCTTTGTTTCTGGTGTTAACGCTCAAGTCTTTGTCAATTCATTTTCTTGGAGAATTTAGCTAGTAGCATTTTTTGGTAATTATATGAGGTGATGAACTTATTGCAGTAAATATATTGCAATATATGTATGCCAAGTTGTTATGCTGTGCCCTTAAACTTATAGCATTGTGTGTCGATGACATCTCAGTGAAACAGAAAGGAAAAAATATAGCTAGCAACATAAACTTTTCCCCTAATACCCCTCTTGGTGATAGTGGTGGTGGTAATATTCTATCTCCTTTCTCCTCCTGATATTTGTATTGATTTTTTTGAGGTAAGATTTTCAAACATTCTTTTCTGATGTTCAAGAGGAACTGCATAACTAATATGCTGAAAGACACAAACTAACGGTGACACCTAAAAGCATGACTTACCCAGGAGCAATATAGAAAATCTTATACATTTGTGGTTATAAAAGGGTTCAAAGAAACATTGGAAATAAGCTGTCCTTTGGTCTCAGCAGTGATAGGAATTCCTCAGGGAGGCAACTGATAGTCCGTATCACTCCTAATGTCTAAGAAACCTGACTTTGCCATGGAAGCATATTTGGGCTAAAATTAACAGACCACCCTTCACCTTGATTGTGTTTCTAAAACTGGCAGATTTGCAAGTGCCTTACAAATATTTCAACTATATTAGTATAGATTTATAGAACTGGTTTGGTCATTATGAATGAACTAATCAATTATCTTAGTATCTGGTTAGATAGCCAGTTAGTGCAGCCTAATAATCCAATCAGCTCTACGTGTATGTTCTGTGGTCTCATCCATGGACAGACAGTATGGCGGCACGTTTTACAGATTCAGTCAGAATGCATACACAAGAGGCAAGGAGAATCATATATGTATTTTCATTCTGTGTTATGAATAAGTCTGTATTAGGTAGCGATGCCCAATACACCCTTATGCTTTAACATCACGATAGAATTAAAAGCTAAAATTTCATTGTCCCGTTCAAAAAATGAAATGATGTCCTTACTTAAATGCAAAGCCACCAAATTTCTAGCACTAGAGAAACAGAGGTGTGCCTGATACCCTCACTGCTATGTCTCTGTTCTAAAATCCCATCTGTGATCATAATAGGATATTGATTAGTTTGGATGCCATACAGAGCTGAATTGCATTTCTTGGTGAAGCAGCACTAAAGGTCACTGTTTGATTACTCAATAACTTTTCAAATACAAGAAATGCTATTTAAAAGTATGCTTGAGTGATTGGGCTGTGTTATAAGAACGAGATGGGGAACGGTACTTCTTTCATAAAGATAGGCAATAGTCCTTCCATAAAGGTAGATGTTAAATTCACAGGTCGTCTTTTATTTATGTTGGAGATGCGGTAATAATTTACGTACTAGCACATAAAACACAAAATTAAATTATGGTGCAATTTTTACATGCTGTGATCTATGTGATATCTAACCTATGAAACCTGTAGTTCAGTTGACTTTTTAGGTATTCATTGAGTTTGTCACTGAGGTTATCTTAAATTTAATAGCATTTATTTTCTGTGGTCACAAATTTAAGTCATTTTGTATTACACTGTAGAAATTATGAAAAATATAGAAATATATAAGGAGGGTAAAATGTTGTTATTGTTTGTTCTATACTTTTTAAAATATTTTTTAATTTTTTAATTACAGTTAACATACATTATTATATGAGTTTTGGGCATAGAACATAATGATTAGACATTTAACTTATACACTGTAGTGGGAATGTGATTTGTTATAGCCACTATGGAAAATAGTATGGAAGTTCCTCAATAAATTAAGAATAGAATTACTGTATGACCCAGCAATCCCATATCCAGGTATCTACCCTCAAAATCTGAAAACACATATTTGTAAAGCTATATGTACCCCTATGTTCATTGCAGCATTTTTCACAGTGGCCAAGACATGGAAGCAACCAGAGTATCCTTCAAGGGATAATTGAATAAAAGAGATGTGTACATACACAATGGTATATTACTTGGCCATAAAAAGATGAAATATTGCCATTTGCAACAATGTGGTTGGATCTTGAGAGTATCATGCTATATGACATAAGTCAGATGGAAAAAGTTAAGAACCATATGACCTAACTTGTATGTGGGACATAAAACTGAAAACAGTAAATGAATAAGACAAATGAGCAAAACCAAACCTCGTAAGCACAGACAGCAGTATATGGGGGAGATAGAAAAGGATAAAGAGAAGTAAATAAATATATGGTCATGTAGGAAGATTGGACTTTGTTAGGTGACCAGAGTTTAACAATGGTAAAGCGGGACACCATTGACCCGGGGGAGGGGGTTCTTGATTAAAAATGTGGTCTATCTCCCGCCGTTCCCTAGCTTGTCGTACATTCTTTCCAAAAATCGGGACTTTTTTAAAATGCCGCGGGACGTGGGACAAATTGTTAAAAATCAGGACTGTCCCGCCAAAAGCGGGACATATATGTTAACATATAATAATGTATGTTAACTGTAATTAAAAAATTTAAAACAATATTTTAAAAAGTATAAGTCTGATCACCTTAACTTTGGGTGATGATCATGCATTACAGGTGATTAATTATAGATGTGTATAATTAAACCTATATAATTTTATTTACCAGTGTTACTCCAATAAATTTAATTTAAAAAAATTTTATTTTAAGCCTGAATAAGAAGTAGCTGAATGAAAAAGAGTGAGTGAATGGAGTACTTTCAAGGTAGAAAAAAGAGCATATAAATAAAAAGCTGTAGAGAGTTTGCAGGTATTTACAAATGTGTTAGCAAAGCTAAAATAATATTTAATATGAGGTAAAAGAGACAGTGAGGACAATAGTAGATACAGTAAGACAGAAGAGAGCCTTTTATGAGATTCTAAGAAACTTGAATTTTATACCAAAGGCACTGGGAAGCTATTGAGATGAATCGGACAGATTGGACTTCAGCTCAAGTGTTGTTTTTGTGTAAATATCATAAAATATAGATTTAAAGTGACCAAGAATGAAGGCAAAAACCAACTAGAAGCTACTGTAATTGCTTTAAGAAAGATATTAGTAGCTTATGCTAGGCAGTGGTAATAGGTACAGAGAAAATGTGAAAGAATTACAAGTTATTTTTTAAACTAATTATTGAATACTAATATTGGTTGGTAATATTAGGTATTAGAAGATGTAAGAGTCAATGATGGCTCAGATTCTTAATTGAGTGACCCTTTTAGAAGCAACAATTGTGATAGGGAGCCTGAGATTAAGAACTCGTTTTGAGACAGGGAGTTGATTTACTTCATTTTAAACTTAATTTTAAAATGCTTTGGAGTTCTGTAAGTAGTTCCGTTAGGCAGGTGCCTGGATATGAAGGGTTATATTTCAGGAGAATGGTTTTGATTGAGGGTATAAATCAAGTTTTTTATTCATATAAACAACAACTAAAGTCATGAATCTGTCCAGGAGGAAAAAGAGTGGGCTTAGGGGGAAGAAAAAAAAACCCAAAAGAAATGCCATGTTTAAAATGGTGAGCAAAAGGGGTGCCTTACAACTATGAGGTCCGGGGATCAAATCCCAGCCCCAGCCCATGCAAACCCATATGCTGAACTGCGGCACAACTGGTACCAGATTGGTGACGAAGGTACTAGCCTCCCATGTGGCCCACATGGCCCCACATCCACCCGTGTGGAATGAAATTATATTGCAACTAATGATGTACAACTATGGAGACTGCTCTGGGCCCTCCCCCTTCTCTCTCTCTCTCTCTCCCTCTCTCTGTCTCTGTCTCTGTCTCTCTCTCTCTCTCTCTCTCTCTCTCTCTCTCTCTCTCACCTCTCAATCACTACAATAAATCTTTAAAAACTAAGATGGTAAACAAAAAAGATATTCACAAAGAAATGAGAAGTGTTGTCAAAAGTAGGAGAATAAAAAAATCTGATATAAAATCAGGGAACAGTTCCCAAGAAAACAAATCAGTAGTAATAAATGAAATCAACCATCTTGCAAGATAAGAGCTACAAGTGCCTGTTTTGTTTGAGAATTAAATAGTCATCTTAATGAGATGGAAGCAAGGAATTAAGAACCTCAAGTGTAGATTACATATTTTTCTTTTTCAAAGTAGAGTTTCTCCTCTTTCATCCATGTTTGAGAAGGTTAGATCAGATAGAGAATATTAAAAGGCCATAGGTTGAAGAAAATACAAGATCAAGAGGATAGTAACATTTTGTATTGTTTTAGTCTTGTTTTCAAATGAGAAGTATTTCTGTCTATTTGTATATCCTAAAAAGTACAATCTAATGTGCTCAGCGTTCTTCCCAACTTTCATAAACTTATCACCAGATCTTTTCCTTTAAACTAACTTTTATAATATTAAGCTATTTTATCAAAAACAAACACATTCTCCTAGTCACATCTAAATAAAGATATTTTGTAAATAAATTAGGAGGAAGAAGCTGCACAAGATATAATTATAATAGAAATTTTCATTTTCAGTTTAATTATACAATTAAGACAACTCTTCATTTTAGATATTTTTGTTTTGTTTTGTTTAATTAAATATTTTCTAAATATCTTTTACTGAGACACTACTACCTTTTTCTGAGCAGCCATAGCACTGAGTATTTTTTGTTGTTGTTGCAGGATTTTTAATGTTTAATAAAAAATGTTTACAAATTTCTCTTTTCAACTGGACCATGAACTCCTCAGGAGCACAGATTGAGTTTATTATTTATATGTGCCTGTTCAGCAACGAGCTAATGTTTCTCTCCACCTCTTTAGGATTCCAGTTCAGGGCTAGCCAATGGGGAACCCAGGCTGCGGAACAACCAGAAACAGAAAAAGAGAAATTGATCCAGAGCACGTAGACCATTTGTGTTCAAAGACAAATGGGAGTTAAATCCTGAAAGAACACATATCTGTTTAACAATTCTGAAGGATAGATGCAGAAACCGTAACAGGATGCAAAACAAGAGGCCATAATCGAGTAACTGAGATAAGAAAATGATGAGATGACAAGGGTCGGTATGGGGGGGAAGTCAAGAAATGGGAATTTCTATAGTGTTGGGGGTATTTAGAGGTAGATTAGGGAGGCACTACTTCTGCATGTTATTATGTTGGATAGAAACAGAAATAATCACACGTGCATGCACGCACACAGGCACATAAAGGAAATGTCAACCTAGAGGAAGCTATGATGTCTTGCTTATGTTAAGATGTGTGAGACCAATGGCAGGATTTATGGGGTCTTGAGTGCTAGTCTTTATCTAATCTAAGTCCAGGAAAGGAAGGCTTGATGGTGATGTTGGGAATAATAGCAGGAACTATAATATAAGCCTCTTGGCTCAAGATACTGTGGAAAATGACGTATCAACTCAGGACTATTTAACACTGATTTAAATATTCATTCATAGCAGTCCTTGCAGACCATCTGTAAGGGGGTAATACGTAGTTATCGGATTGATTTGAAAATAAAGAAGTGTCAACACATACATAAATAGTAAAATGTCAACCAATACGTAAATTACATGAGTAAACAAAATATTTCCAAAGGTACATGCATAGGTAGTACATTTCCTGGTCTGAGGCATGAAGAGGCAGCCATTCAGTGGCATGTCCCCAGCCGGAGGACTGCCATCACTCTCCCTGTCACTTCATCAGGAAAGCTAATGAACATCCTGTGAACTTCTCGGAATTGATTTATTTAAAGTTTTATGGAGAAAGTGGTAGCAGGTCAGGCCATTTGCGGGATGGGCGGGAGAGTTTGCAGAAAAAGGGTGTATTCTACAATAGAAGCAAGGGCAGGTAGGAGTGGGAAGAACAGACAGAAGACCTCACCTGAAAAGAAGGATGCCATGGATAGGGAGGAGGGCATTCCATTTAAAGCTTAAATGCGTCAGAAGTTCTTATTCTATCAAGACAGCAAAGTGTTGCAGCCAGCTGACAACAGATGTTTACGATTAGCACATATTCGGCTCTCGTTGTCCTGAATTCTACTCTATTCCAAATAAATCTGGATTGTTTTCATTCTTATTAGCATTACACAACCTATTCATATTGAGGAGCTATTATTAAGCTACTTAGATGTTACTTCTAGGTATTCTATATTCAGAGCCGTTTGCATGTTGCAAGGATTTGATGTTTTCTAACGAGGTAATGGTATTACTCCATTCTGAAATGATCCCTTTGGGAAAACCCTTATGTAGTTTCCTGTTTCCTGTCACTATAGTTTAACCTACACATTGAAGAGAAGAGTTGCAGCAGGTTTAAATGTTTCAAAGGCTCGTTTTGAGTTGTATAAAATAATTGCTACCTTAAACAGAAAAAGGATCAGTCATGTTCAGTTGTTTTTTTAAACCAAGAAACCTTAATAAGTTGGTTTTTGTCACTTGTTTATATCATTTTTTGAATGTGTTCCAAATGGACGTAGTTTATAAAGTCCTCAGAAATGTTATCCACATTTTTGGAGGGGACTCCAATTTGGCTTCTCATCCTCTTTTTGTTCACTGGGCCTTCCTTTTTCTTCTTTTTGCATTACTTTAACGAGCAGGAAATTATTTGCAATGAATGATAGCCGGTGCTACAGTGGGGAATATACACTTATAAATTATGACAGATAGTCACACACCGTGTGATCAGAGTATACAAATTACACCATAAGCACAAAGTAGTCATGCTTGATTGGAGCAATTAAATGTTTTCTTAAAAAAAAAAAAAACTCCAGTGAGAATATTTTAGAAAATGGCTTTTTAATCATCCATAGAACTGCTAAAATTACTGTCTCATAATAGTTTTAAAGTCCGTCATGTTTAGAATTAACTGTAATTTCTGTGCATGCCATGGGAGTCTTTCCCCAGAAACCTGTTTACTTGAAACTTATTTTTAATCACAGGCTTAGCATCAAGTTCTCCTGTATGAAGTGGCAGCTTTCTAGGACTAGAAAATGAGATATTTGCCTTCCATAAACTAGCACGTACTGCCCACTCTATACAGCCAGATTCGGGAAAAGAAAACCCCAACAAATACTCCTCGTCACCTTGTGAGTGGGTTGTCCCCACCAGACAAGCGTGGAGCCAAGGCTGGGAAGGAAGTCCTGCAGGGAAGCTCCATGGTTCCAAAGAGCCACTTAAGAATGGAAGACAAGCTTCACCTGCCTCATCTGAAAACGGGTTGTAGAACCCCGGGCCCTACGAAGACAGGGGCCGGGGAAGATGAGATGATTTGTTTTTTAGCATTTGTTTTTTAGCATTTGTTTTTGTTGTTTTCTCTCTTTTTTTAATTATTTTTTTAAGATTTATTTTATTGTTTTTGACAGAGACAGAGAGAGACAGAGAGAAGGGGAGGGCCCAGAGCAGTCTCCATAGTTGTCTGTCATCAGTTTTCCACATGGTTTCGTTCCACACAGGTGGACGAGGGCTGCACAGGGAGGGAACCAGGCCAGGGGCCTCCCCCATGGGAAGCTCACCCCAGTTCAGCACATGGGTTTGCACGAACCGGGGCGGGGACTGGGGCTCGATCCTCAGACCTCGGGGCTGCAAAGCGAGCGCTCAACCCACTGAACCACCCCCAGCTTCCCCTGTTGTTTTCTCTGCTTGCCAGAAAGAGAAGGGAGGGAGGGAGGGGAGAGCTAAGGTCTTAAACAGGTGGGAGCAATGGAACACCTGCGATCCCACCAGGACCCAGAACCAAATTCCGAGCTCCACTGAGATGGCTCCTTTCTTCTGCTCAGCTCTGCACCTCGGAAAGCCTAGTGCATGTGCCTGCGGACACGCCGGGGTCCTGGGGGACGGTCTGCACACCCTAGAAGCTGAGCTCACTGAGGCAGTGGAGAGCCAGCGCCCTGTGCATCTGATGAGAGACAGAGAGAGAGGAAAAGCCCCTACTGGGTGCACGCGTGGTGCTCACCGTAGCTGCGGTCACCCCAGGGACTTCCGGAAGTCATCACGGGGACTTTGCAAATGTGCTGCTGTCTTTATCAAGACATGGCTGTGTTCCACCTGCCATACTCAGCTCAACAAGCTTAGCGCTCTCTTACTCCCAGCCGTGGGCTGAGAAAGGCGGAGAAAATTTGCTTTTTGTGTTTCATAAATTAAAAATTGAGAAACTTCTTGTAACAATACATTTTTTCTCCCAGGGCAGAGCAGAGGTATCCCTGAGTAAACAGAATACAGAAATTACTTTTTGACTACACGTGCCAGAGGCTTTTACACTAGAATTTTGGCCACCAAGACCATCTGTCCTCTGAAATATCCAGTTTAGACAATCATCTAATAAAATACTATATTCGAATACCGTAGACTCTCAGTTAACCAACACCCATGGGGATTGGTAGATGCTGGATAACTGTACCCAGCACTCTCAAGCAACTGGCAAAATGTCAAAGTTTTTCTGTGTCGATTGCTTGAGAGTGCTGCTTGCTTGAGTTCTAGTTAACTGAGAGTCTATTTTAATTTTTTGAGGATTTACTAAGTGATAAACACCATGTTTTACATGTTCTAACACATTTCATTTTCACAACTATTTTCACAGACACTTTCAAAATAAGAAAACTAAGGCTCAGAGAGATCAGTTGTGACAAAAAAATTTAAAATATTAGAAAGCACCTAGATTGAAATCAGTTCTGTCTGACTTCAGATACTAAATTTGCAATAAGGAAGCATTCTTTTCTGGCGTGATATAATAGTATCTTTTTTTTATTTAAGGGGAAAGTGTTATCATAGATGTAAAATTTAAGACAAAAAGGAAGACATCTAACTTAATTTTACATGAACAGTGTAATAGTTTAAACCTTTAATTTGAATGTGTGCTTCTCTAAATCTTCTATATGTACCTATACCACATTGATTTAACTTTATAGTCTCCTTTTCCATGGGATATTAAATTACCTAAATTTTCATAGAATCTACCATACTTTATGTGGCACTATCTTAGTGGTTGAATGATTCCTTTAATTAATTAAAATAGTACCAAGACAAAATGAATCTTACCTCTGTATAAACATGTCTTACCTTGATTATTTGGAACTTTACACACTTACCCCTGACTCTTATTTCTTGAATCTCTTTGATAGATTCACATGAAGATAAACTTCCCAAAGGCCCTCTGAGACACAGAACCTCCAACCCTGACCCCCTACAGCTCACTTAGGGTTACCTAGCCCCTGGAGAAGATCTACAGAGGACTTAACATACATGATTCTTTTCCTGGGTTTCCATGTATTCCTCTCCCTTACTAGGCAATATGGCTTGAAGAGCTATAGCAACCTTATTCAAGGTGAAGGAAAACTTTTTCCCTCACCAGAAAGTATGTCTAAACATAATCACCTTAGCAAAGTTGATTTTCCTCACAGGAGGCCAATCAAGTTTCAAGAATTTAAATGTACACAGTACTGTTTCCAAAATCTATTAGGTAAGGTGTCTGGCCAACTACTGTAGATTACACAGATTTGTTCCCCTTTGATGCGTGCTCCACTATCGCCATTCTTACAGCTTCTATGGTTCCAAATTGAGCCCCGTTCCTCATATGATGTGCAAATTGTAAGATATCCATTTAGCCAGACTCAAATCAGTCTGAGACTTGAAGGGAAACTAACAAAATCTCCAAAACAGAAAACATCTACCATTCTGAATAAAGATACTTGATCACATTAAGTAAATGTAACCCTCTTACCCCACTTTGAGCCCTGGAATCTAAACCCAGGGTAGATCCTGCTCTTAGGCAGCCAACACTTAGACCGATTTTTAAAAGACAGCAAGAGGATAAATATTCTATAAATCCTCAGCTTTGTTTCTCAGTTCTCATTAGTCTATTTGTTTCCAAGAAAACCCCTTCGCAGCAGAAATAGGAAGACAATGTGTCAGTGCGCTGAGGTAAGGTATCATTGGAAATCCACAGAGGATCTTTGTTACCTGCTGTGCTTAATTTCAGCATACATTTGTAGGATTAATTTTGTTTTTCTTCAGTATATCAATATGTTTAAGTCATTCATGTTTATGCTTCTGATGCTATAGATCAAAGCGGATTTATGAGTCCTAAGAACTTAGCTGGTTTTTGAATTGGGAAGACTCTGTTACCACAGGAGAATATAGTCTAATTTTTTTTACAGGAAATTTAAAGTCCCACACACACACCACCCAATAAGTCCCTTTATTGATGTCCTACCCCTTGCTTCTGGCCTGTAATCTTGCTGCTAAGAAATCACTTTCATAACATTTAGGTGTTTAAGCTTCAAAGCTTGAGAACTCAAGTCTCACTTTAATTTCAAAGGGCATTTTATTACAGGTATTTATAAATATTAGGAAAAATTAAAACAAAAGTCCTTTTCCCTAGAAAATCTTTACCACATAGAGTCATCATAGCTGGCTTGTTCTGTTACGCTATGTAATGGTTGATGGAGTTTCTCTGGTGGCTAATTGAACACATTCAGTTTTTTTATTGAACATGCACTTAGATATTAAGACCCAGGCATGATATTTTAGCTTTTCATAAAGCCCAATTTGTTCAGAGAAATTCCATTTACTAAAATGTTAGAGCAGAACTCCTGGGTGTAACAAATAAAATTACCATGGGAGATCTGACAATTGTCTAACTAAAGCATTACATTTGTGATTTGCAGGACTTCTCTTTTGCCGTGTTCTCTGCATGGTGATCTGCCATGTTCTTTGCCAGTGTTACGTCAAAGTATTACTATCTTAGCTATCCCTTTAAGTGTGGAAGGCAGGAAGAAGAGAAAAAGGAAGGAAGAAAAGGGAAGGAAGGAAGGAAGGAAGGAAGGAAGGAAGGAAGGAAGGAAAGAAGGAAGGAAGGACTGTTTCTTCCTGTTTTTTTGCATAAGATCCATAGTCCATTCTATTATTATGCTTATTATCTCTCATATAAGTCTTTGTAATCATGTAAGCTGATAAAAATTTCCAAGTTTTCTTTTTAAGTTACTGTAAAAGAAGAGATTTGTATTTTTTTTTAGTTTTAAGCAGTTAAAAGTTAAAATTTATAAATATCTACATATAATGAAACACTATTTACAGTTAAGATTTAAGACTTAGGTATGGTGATGAATAAGTAGGCTATAAGAGAAAGATAAAATTTGGAATTTGAATGAATGTACTAGCTCCATTTATTTTACCCCTTTCAACCCCAGTTCTGTTATTATAGAATAGGGATAATACTACAGAGGATGCCAAATAAATGTATACACATTTTAAGAAAGGACAAAACTATATTAGTAATATTCAATATATACCCATCACAAAAGATGAATACAAGTAATGTTTGACTTCTACAACAAAAAGAGGTGCTCAAAGTGACACCATCAGCATCAAGACACTTCTGATGACGGTGAACTACTGCTTGAGCAATGTTGACCGGTTTCCACTTGTGTCGCTGTGCACGCCATTTCAATTGACCATGTGTCTCAAACTTATCACAAATGCGTGCAATTATTTGGCATATCGGAGGTTCTGATGCATTGTCGCTGTACCTCCACAACATGCTCAAATTTCAAATACTTCAAAGTGGCCTTGCATTCCTTGAACAACAACCATGCTGCAATTTTTTTTTTTTACTGTCCTGCCTGTCACATGGTGACACTAGCATTTGTTTGTTTAACGATATTTTGAGCAAACGTCACACTACACATCGCTACTGTTATTCAATTCTACTTCAAAAAGTAGTACATAAATAAATCTCTTTAAATGTGTACACATTTTTTGGCACCCTCGGTATAGTACTACATGTGCCACAGAATTATTTTGAGTCTCAAATGAGTTAATGCTTAGGGAAGTAATTCTTAAAGTGGGACATGGTATACATATGAAGAGAAGAATAGTTGTTTTTGCTATTAATAATTTCCCAAGGCACCAAATAATAACTCTAGGCTATATATAAGGATTAACCTTGCGTTTAGCAGAATTACATAAATAATTGTCATTCACTAGACTCTTGGATACAGACCTAATATTAATTATTTGAATTGTTGTCTAATAGGGACTTAACATTTCACCTTTCTGGTCTCTTGATTAACTACATAATAGAAATTATTAATGATGGGAAGAGAAGAGAGTTTGACATTAATTCTAAAACTAAAACTCTTGAACCAAAAACAAAATTCCAGTATGTAAAAGTAATGAGTTGCAAATGTAGGGTTTTCATCAAAGAAAGCATGGATGTATTTCATTTGTTATTGTTTGATCATCTCTAGTCCTAAGAATGCAGAATTTGCCAATGAAAAAATATATACAGAATAAGGTATGTTGGTAGGGATTATCCATAAATCCTTATAACTTGAAGACAATTTTATCAAAAGACAATTTTATCACAGCAATTCAGTTTAGCTTCTATTTTTCATCACATTAACCTGCTCATGGAAGTTGATTCTTACATTATTAATTGTTACAACCCTCAGACTCGAACATTGTCTCTCAAATGCAGTGCCTTGCTAAAGTAAACCAATAAATTCTTCACCAAGGAGATGGTATATGTACTATACTTTCCAGATCTTCAAAGAGTAAAGAATCAAGTAGCCACTAAAAGATTGAAAAGGGTATCGTCAAATTAATTTGCTGTCCACAGCCTCTCTTCTTCATTCAGTACAGATGGTTGCTAGAGAAACTATAATATTTTACATATATATATATATATATATTATATATGTTGTGTGTGTGTGTGTGTGTGTGTGTGTATAAGTATGCATGTGTGCACATGTGTGGGGAGGGCTTTGGAACAATTTACAATGGCTGGTCTTCTGATGAATGAAGGTATTAGAATAGCAGATGTAGAGTATAAGGCTAGAAAGTGCAAAGCTAAACACGACCTTCGTGTGCCAAGAAATGGGGCCAACATGGTGAAAACCATCATGTTACCTGGGCTCTGAGGGTTTTAGTATACAATCAAGCACTCTGATAGCGGCCTTAATAAAAAAAAAAAAAATTCCCATAATGTTTGCAAGCGTTTCCCAAAAGGTTCACTGAAATACCTCCAGCAGCTAGCGAAGGGGAAAGGGTGAGTCTCACTAATGATATGCAGAAAGGTGTTAAGTGACTCTGGCAAATGGCATAGTAAGAGAGGGGAGGGGTGCTGTGTTGATAACGCAAGATTGTGACAGAATCCACAGGCGGCTGCTCCTCCCTTAGGGTAATGTGGAATCCAGCAACAATCATGTCTCTGCCATTAACCGCCTCAGAAGACTTCTGCCCTTAGAGCTTGCGATTCTTCAGTTCTCACCCCTCAATTTGCAACTTGGGCTTTCAGGAGTAAGCTGTTGGACAATGTGGAAAAATGGAATTCCAGTGCCTGCCCATAAAATGTGTCTTCCAGTGAGAGAAGACTTACCCCAAGACCCTGACTAGAAAGAAATCATCGTTTCTCCCTGATAGTATAGGTCCCTGGGTGCCGTGAAGGAAATATAGATACAGTGCTCACAATATCTCACACATCATTCCTCATACAAGGAAAGAGCCACTTCTACTCAGTAGACCTATTAGTTTCTCTCTGTTCACCATTTTCAACTGTGTCCTCACTTAAGAGCAGCTTGCTCAGAAATCAGTAGTGTTGTTAATGTAGAGAACTAGCTAAGAGAATGAAAATGGCAATCATTCTAGGGGAGATGTTACTCAAACTTCAAATGTTATGCATAGTGTAGACCTTTCACATCTAGAAAATAAATAACACATTTGAATACTTATAGTATAGTCGTTTGACCTACATTACCCATAAGAGAACCAGTTACTACGGTATGTAGGCTGGGGTATGTCTTTAAGTTTTTGATACATTTTAATGATGTAGACTCAGTCAATAGATAATCTAGGCACATTTTCCTTCCAACATAGATATTAGAACAGAAGGGTATGCAAACAAATTCCTACTTCCTATGAGCTAAACATTTTTTAAAGCATTTTCTCACTATTTTTGAAAATACACGTGTTGTTAAAATTCAAGACTATAACTTTAATGCTTCATCCTGTAGGTTCGTTTCTGAGCTATGAATTTGCTATCATGTTTTGGGGGAACTTGTCGAGTTCAAATTTTTTTTTCTCTTTTCCGTATCTGCAAAATATGCACACATTTGAATTATGACTTTCCTACAGGAACTAACAGCTGTATGTGCAAATCATGCATATAAATCAATTACCAAGGCCTATGTACTATAAATGCACCCATTAATTAAGCAATGTCAGATGCTATGAACCATGAAGTTCATTACATCTTTAGCATTCAAAACCAAGGTTTATTTGAAGAAGAAATACTAAGTTTACCTAATACTTAATGAAATTAAGCCGGGTTGTTGCCAACATTCTTATTTTATGCCTAATTCAGTGCTTAAATGTTTATGAATAAAACACTAACTGCTGAAAGCAGATATGTTGAAATGTAATTACTGGTAAGTTATAACGCACTTGAGGACTCATTATACCAGACTTGGGAGTTTTAAGATCACCAGAGTAATACACTCTCCAAAAAAACACAGTTTTTATGGGCTAAAAGCTGGAAAGACATAAATGCTGTTGAATTTGTCCTGGCTGAGTGGAAATTTTGATGATCGCAGTGGTATGATTTATGAGTATCACATTTTCCAGTCATTACGTGGTTGCATTTCAGCATTGTGACATGATTTGCATATGTGAATATCCCAGCAAATTAGCTTCTGATGACTGCTACATCTGCCTGGATAAAGAAGCCCTTATCTTAAAATCAATGCAGCTGCTAACTACAAAAAAAAAAAAAAAAAAAAAAAAAAAAAAAAAAAAAAAAAAAAAAGCCTGCTTGGAACAGAAATATTCAGTCCCGTTTCCCTTTGAAATCTAAAGTCAGTGACTTGACACACATGGGTTCAATTTCAGGGATAAATACATGCCTGAAATGACGAGGTTTACACATCTGTAGACATTTTAACATCCCTTAAGTTGTCTGCCTCACAAAGACTTCCTGGATGGTTCAGAGAAGCCCGACACCTTTTCCCACACCCCTTCGTCTGGGCTTGGAAATCCCATGGCTCTTTTTCTGTCTGCCCCCAATATATTGCCTATTCTGGTCTCCCACATATAAACCATACTCACTTACGACCTAAAGTATACTTATTCACTTGTGTTAACATCTGCATGTGTGCGTGTTTTCTATATGCCTACCCTTATAGTACCTGTATGTCTATGCTCGCTAACTCTGAGGGCTCTGTTTACCTGTGTGAGTTAAATAAAGTGTCACTCAATTCCAGAATCACGGTAAATGGAAGGTATTTTTATCCCATCAATACGTTCAAATTTCCTAAGTCTTGCATATTACACACACAAGCAAACATTTTGAAAGGGAGTCATTTTTGACCATCGAGGAGTAGCTATAACATAATTAATCTTTAGAAACGAAGTAGTATACCCAAAAGTGATTTTGCAAGTCTTTCTTCTCTGTCACATGGGTCATATTGGTTAATTATGACTGCCTTTGGTCTTCAAATAGGTGGCTATTTCATTCCTAGCTTTGTGTGCTCTATTGATTTTTCTTTCTCCAAGCATAGAATTTTGTTTTTCTGTGTTTAACAGTCTTTACAAATGTTTGCTTACATGGGGCTTTAGTAATGTTGACATAATTCTTAGGACTTTGCATTGGAGTCTTGTTTTATGACTCTTGGTTTTGTGTTTTTATATTGTCTAAAAATGTCATCTAACAAACTAAACTCTACAAAATACTTTTTTTTACGTGTATTTAGAGTGATGTTAAGAGTCTCTTTAATTCTGCATCATTAGAAGTGCTTCATTAGTACTGTATGAAGATTCTCAAGTCTTTCACAAAATCAGTTGCCACAGCTGTGGCTGGAGAAAGAAGTGGTGTCAAGAGTGTTCTTGTTTGGTGAACAAAAGATGTCTAAGTCATTGCTACTCTCCACCATACTTCCACTTTAAGGGGCACAGAATTTTACATCACCCCTGCCTATCTTCTTAACATATGTTGTTGCTAAGCCTCTCTTTAAACAAATCTGATTATTTTTTAATAGATACATTCTTCTACTACTAAATCCTATTTATTGGTCCAGGCTTTTCAAGATTTCTTGATATCTTTGGGATAGTATTTAAAGATTAGTGTTAAGATTTAAACTTTTCTTTAAAAGTGATATTATTGAAATGCTATAATCCTTAGATGAACTAACTCAGATTGGTATTATTATTGATGGTGGTGTGTTTCATTTATAGATTTCAAATTCAGTGAAGTAACATATCTAAGATCAAACAAGTAGGTCCTGAATTCCAGATTCAAGCCCTACCAGTCCAGTTCATTATTTGAGAATGTGAAGTTCCATTATAGTTCGGTTACTTAATGAGAAAACATGAATTTAAAAAGTTTGAGTAAAAGCCAACATTTCCAAAGCATCTTCTTTCATCTAAGTAAAAATACCAAGGAAACACAAGACTGTCACCATTTCAGAAACTTATTCTTTTATATAAAGATACTGAAATACTTGAAAGCCTTCCACCATTAACGGAGATTGGATGAGTGTCCTTTTTAGTCTACAAGGGACAACTTACTATAAATTCTTCCATATTAAAAATACATGTAAAGGTAAGCTGGGATAGCTTAACAGGTTGAGCACTTGTGTTACACCTCGGGGTCCGGGGATTGAATTCTGGCCCCGGCCCATGAAAACACACATGCTGAACTGCAGCGCAACTAGTAACCACTATGATGGCAGCAAAGGTTCTTACCTCCCAGGAGGGAGGCCCCAGGCTCAGTTCTGCCCTGTGTGGCCCCACATCCACCTATGTAGAATGAAACCATGTCACAACTAATGACACACAACTATGGAGTCTGCTCTGGGCCTTCCCCTCTTTTTTCTTCTCCCTCTCTGTCTCTCTCTCTTACTTTCTCTCAAAAACAATAAAATAAATCTTTAAAAATAAAATGAAAAACAAAAATACGTATCAGAAGATTAAAAGGATAATTGTGTGAAATAAGCTGTATTAAATATGAAGTGTTATTATAACTGCAGCTAAAACCTAGAGAATTCAGAAACTTTAGATTATAAATTATACACATCAATCTTCGTCTCTTTAACTATTTGAATCTATTGAAGTCTATAATAATCTCATTTTCTTAAATAGAAACAATCTCTAAGGTCGTCAAACTGAATTGCTTTTGTGATATTACCAAATACAGAGTTTTTTTAACAATAAAATTTTAGGTTTGTATCACTAATTGGTTGTAATTATAGAATTATCTTTTCCAGTTATTTTACTAAATATTATAGAAAGTGTCATTGAATACTGACAGTTTTATATTATGATAATTTGAATTGTTTCTTGTTCAGTTAAAAAAATAGTTAAAGAGAAAATTTAAAATAATTGTAAACATTTCCCACTTTCTTAAAAATAATTTTAGAAGTTGAGTTTCATAATTACTTGATAACTATTATAGTATTCTTGGTCTTATATGCCAATCATCTGATGTTCTGCCATTTTTGTTTGTTAGTTTGTTTTAACCACTATCTGCCTTTTCTTCTTATTTCTATCTTTTGCTGAAAATACAATGTTTCCTATGGGGCTTGATTTTTTCTAGCAAACTAAAATGTTTATGCATATTTTTTTTACTAGAGTAATTATCTATATTTAGGACAAGATATTCAGACTTCTTTTACTTCTTTTCTTCCATGATACATGCAACTATTTTTTTTCTTTAAAAAACGATGATATAAGAATCTTTATTGTCTTGAAAATGTGTTTATGCTGTCAATATGTATTCACAATTTGGTGATTCTAAGTCTCAGTTTTCTTATCAAAACTATAGTATAATACCACCTATTTTGTGAGATTACTTAAGGATTTAACTAGACCGTAAACACATAAGACACCTAAATACATTTCAGTTATTATTATTAATAGTAGTTATATAGTCTATTACTTGATTTACATAGGGTTGCAAGTTTCATTTAATCTTAACTTTTCAACTACAGAGGAAACATATAAAAACGATAAAAAGAAGGAAATACTACTACCCAAGTTATTAAAAAAATAAATAAAAACAAGAAGTAATTGTTAATGTGTAGTTGCCTTTTACAAAAGCATCCCTGATATGCTCATACATTTTTATATAGCAACCTTGTTTATTCAGTAGTAAAATTTTATCTATGATATATATTCAAAGCTCAAAATTCCTTAAAAGTAACAGAGTAGCAAGACTGTTATTTATATATTTCAATTGCCTATTTAACGGGAAGAAATGTTGTAGATAGTAAATACTAAAGTTCAAAAAATTAGGTCAAATATAATTTTGAGTTTACCATGTCAAACAGGTATATATTTTCTATATTTTAAAACACGTTAAAGATTTTGTGATATTTCCTGAAAATACTATAACAATAGAGTTGTTACCTCACAGAAGTAGTTATACTACTATGTCATGAGAAGCCTCATTAGTTTTTCTTTGATAATTAGCTATAACAGCTTCAAAAATTATTAGCTATAATGAAACAAAGGGTCTCTGGAAACTGAACCCACATGAATACTTATTGTGGGTAAATTGAATTGAAAAAGACTTGATTAAGCAATATACACCTAATTTCACATAAAAATGCTGATTTCTTCTTGAAGAACAACTACAGACTCCATTAAATGGAAACATTGCATATAAATATCAATTAATCAAAAAAAATGTATTTAGATGACGTCCCTGACTAAAATAAAAAGCATATGCCACTTCACACATATCCAAAATTCAGGTGAATTGATATCACTATCATGCATCAAAACAACAATCAAATTGTCAAATCTCAGTTAAACAGTTTTATCAAATAAAATGTGACCAATGTGGGACTTCTCTTCCCTTATTACAATCTTGAAAAATTTATTTCATATTATAATCGGATACGTATATTCTAAGACATTTGGGAAGTTTTTAAGGTCCACAATATTTTTAAAGAAAGCTTAGCTAAGAATAATAAAACAAAAAGGAAAGAGAGCAAAAGAAAAAGAAATGTGATATACAGTGATAGCAACTGAAGCACATGGGAGCCACTATTCAGATCAATAGGCTAGAGAAATGCCTTCTTAACGAGCAAGCCGAGCACAATTCAGCATATGTATTTCAACAGCAGTGTTCTTTTGGAGATGAGCCTTTCAGGGAAGTTTTCAGATAAATTTCAAACCGAATTTCTATTACATAGTGATAGGATAGCCTGCACAGTGATGAGACACAGGTGAGCAAACAGTGAAGAGGATTTGGGTAATGTAAGTATTTAATGAACCTTCCCTCCCCAGGTCTCTAAGCCAAGTGTTCCAGTAATGGTGGCTACCAATCTGCAAGGGTCCTTGTCCCACTACCAATAGCCTTCTAGCTCCTCTGCTTTCTATAGGCAGTGGATTTCTCTCTCTGCACAAGGGTCATATTCAACTGAA